>JASEVX010000228.1:63522-288532 GCA_031761405.1 Serripes groenlandicus | reverse complement strand
GAGAGAGAGAGAGAGAGAGAGAGAGAGAGAGAGAGAAGAGAGAGGAGAGACCGAGAGAGAGAGAGAGAGAGAGATAATCTTCAAGTTTACTTCCGAGTGTTCACCATTTCCAAATTTAAATATTTTCTTCATTCAAGGTATATTTCGTAACTTAACAGGTGTATCTTGATAAGTAAGCACCGTACAAACCACCTTACGTGATATATATCCTATACTCATCCAACCCACTCTCAGAATTAACATACATACTTTAATAACCATTCTGATCATGTTTTGAACTGTGTGCAAAGGTATATGCATTACTATAAAAAAACATGCACTTAAACCAACAGTAAGTGTGTATTATTTATGTCAACAAGTGTGTTTTCACGAAACATATCTTAACTTCGGTGAGACAGTGGTGCAATGGTAGAACGTCGAACTCTCGCACCAAAGGTCCCAGGTTCGACTCCCATCATGAATGGATTCTGCCTATCGGACTTTTCCACACAAGCGGGGCGTGTAATGGCTATGTCTCCGGAAAGCGGACATCGAGCGTGATTAATATAAGCTGAAAGTTTGTTTCGCAATAAATGTAAGTAAATGAGTTCAAACAAGTCAAGTATGTCATTATATTATATACATTGACAAAATATAGGATCATGTCAGTATTACGGAGTAATACTGACATCGCGAAGACATTGTACAAAGGTCACGATAATGTCAACAATGTCGAGTAATACATTACTTCAGTTAAAACAAATATTTATAACAAGTGAATCAACGCCACAAAGAAAATCGACCTTAAGGATTGTGTGATCAGTGAAGATCTAGATCAGCCTACTCACCTTGATCGGGGTCTTTCTTTGTTGTACAATACTCGATTCGGAATCTATACAAAGCGTAGAGTGATTTGTTAGTTGTTTGTCACCGCCAGATGTTTCTCCGAGGTAGTTGCCTTGTAGTTAAAAAACACGGCCTCTATATTAAATGATTTCAAGCTTGAAATATGAGCCGAATTACGAAAAAAAAAACAATGTGGAATCTACGTAAAATATCGACCCGGATTCGCTTAGGCATGCCGTGCAGGCTAACCGGACAGATACTTTTCGCCTCCTGTGGATTGTCTTTTTCAGGAATCGTTACTCTATACCTCTATCCCCCTGAGACGGAATGTTTCGGCCCGAATGAGCCTGCACGGATTGCGCGGCTGATCTTGGTCGATACATTACGCAGAGTCCATAATATTGTTTTTCTCGTGGAACGGCTTATACTTTTTTTTTTTTTTGTTTAACAGGAATTACACTTCGCAAATGTACGTTGTCGATATTGTATTATCTTATCTCTTTCCCTTAACGTAATAACAGCAAATGACGGTTGCAAACAATTCGGATAAGAGAGAAGTTAGCTAGTTCTGTTTTATAAACTAGTTTACGCTTTCTATCTAGATAAGAATTCCAATTGCTCAAGTACTTTAAAATGGGCTAAGTCTATGTGGAAAAGCAGCCAATTGCTTGGGAAGATTGTTGTGTGGAGTGCTGGTGTGAGAAAACCAGGAAACACATGTGTAGGTGAATATGATATGACTGAGAAATTGTTAAAAACGGCGTTAAACCCCAATCAATCAATCAATCAATCAAGTACTTTAAAAGTTCTCGTATGTTTGAAAAAGCAGACCTACCTGAAATATATTAACTAAACGGATAAACCCTTTTTCTAATCAGCCACAAGTAAAGCAATCTGACCGAATTACACTATACTTGAATGCAATTGATTTAAAAAGTCTGATATCTTTCCGATTTTTCATACAACTAGGAAGTAACACGTCTATTGGATGTGTATATCTGTGGTGCTAAAAGTAGACATTTTGAATTGTGATTTACTTACAATTTTAATGGATTTTATTCTTAAATAATATAAAAGTGTTTTCATTACTTTAACAGTAAAGATCAAGGAGAAAAAAAGCAGCAGGACATACATGTATATATATATATATGTATGTGTGTATGTATATGTGTATGTGTATGTATATGTGTATGTATATGTGTATGTGTATGTATATGTGTATGTGTATGTGTATATGTGTATGTGTATGTATGTGTGTATGTGTGTGTGTATGTATGTATGATTATTTATCCTGTCACGTGTAGCAATTTCGACCCGATAACAGGGTCGCGTATATTTCTTGTGATCTACGTCAGTTGGTCACATGATAAGCTGGCGGGCACCTGCTAGCCGGGACTAATTTGTTTAGCAAGCGTCGCTGTAAATTCCAACTTCATTCGATAAAAACAACAAATATCGTCGATAAATTGACAGCGATTTCAGTTGTTTAAATAAATAATTAAGGATAAATAGAATAAAAGGTTGGTGCCGTGGATTGAAAAGTTTATCTGGCTCGGCACCGTAATTTATCGGATTCGCCTTCGGCTCACCCGAAAAATTACTCCGCCTTGCCAGATAAACTTTCTCAATCCACGGCAGCAACCTATTATTCTCTGTATATTGGAAATACGTGTTCATAAGTCGTCTGCTGTAAAAGGTACCAACTATCATTTGCATATTCGGTATGTTTTGGGCCTTTTACCTAATATAATATTTGAGGGTCGTCTGCATTTAAAAAATAAAATAATATAATTATTTCATCTGGACAATTATCAAAAATGTTTCATTTTTAGCAATATCTCTTTGTTTTTCAACAATATGTTCAAAAGCCGTCTGCTGTAAATTTATCAAATGTCGTCTTTATCAGGGAAAGAGTTATAAAAACAACATTACGTAACATTTACGTCAGTTTGTGTGAAACTATTCGTACAAGATGTCTGCCAGATACCTGCATTCAGAACGGAACTATTTCATCGGGATTGCTGTGCTGTTCTTACTGCAATTAACTACAGGTTGGTGTTCTTACTAGACTGCATTAACATTGGCCACTTTTCGTCAACCATCATTAATATCCTTCTTACTCTAAATTAACATTCACAAAGTAATCTGATTAGGTAAAACAATATAGTATATTAACGTCAGTTGTAATGTGTCGGTTACATAACGCCGTTTCCATGTTAAGCAACTAATGCTTAACTTAATCTGACACAAGCAAACCTCAGCCAAGGATCGAACCCGCAGCCTCGCACACCAAAGCAGACGCTCTACCACAATACACTGAGGCGGAGTTAATGTTTTGAAATTCGAATATACGTGCGTATAACTGGAATTCACCTAGAATTGATGGAGAATTCAGAGTCTTATCCTGACATATGTGGGATACGGACATATTATGACAGAGATGCTCCTCTTAGATAAAAAGACAAGTGTTTTATTTTGGCCAAAACGCGCAGATATTTTTTTTCGGCGATAGCTGTTTAACCTCAGATTTGACCTAGATGTTAAACAAATGATCTAGATTGTAGACCAATCAAATGTTGTATTTAATGAATAATGTCGAAGAAATAAAGGAAATGAAACGTTTTGATTGGTTCGTATTTAAGTTGGCGATCCTACGAGAGGCACTAACAAGATGAAGTTTTAAAATCAAAGGGTTCTGCATACTTACCTTATATTGTTTTCCTTAAGAAATAAATTTCAATGAAAACAATCAGTGAAAACCTATGAAATATAATATTCAAGAGCAAAATATTTATTATTTTGAAACATGATAAGTTTTCAATTATTTAACGTCAATTGAAACTTATTGACGTCGCGTGGAAGCGCGGCGTCAGTATTGGATAGGTTTTAATGTTGTACCATGGGGTGACGTAATCGAAAAGGAAGCTGCCAAAATTATTATTGTTAAGAAAGAATGTATTATATGTTTGAAAAAAGCAACTTTTATGAATCAATAAATTGTATTGACTGATTTAAGAAACAAAAAGATTCAAAATATGTATGTCTTCCTCCGTTATTTTAAATCTTTAGACACATTTAATTTGTATTTAATAACTTTTTCACAACTTCCTAGGATACGCTTTTTGTCTAAGTTTGATTTGCGACCCTGACGATCTCCTAGGCTACGCTTTTTTAATATTTTGGTTTACGGCCCTGAAAATCGGGGGACGTTTTTGCCTATTTATAAAAACCTGTTGAATTTCTAAAATTAAAACGTTCCTCCCCATACAGTTTGTTCATTCTGTCCATTGTATTCTTGCTATTTGTTGACTATACATGTGAATCTTTTCTTTTAATTTCATAAATGCTCAATTTTGATATTTTCTTTAATTTGTTTATACAATCGACTATTTTTAGAATGGAATTTAAGAAGGGGTTAACTCTCGAGTACAAAGGCTATAGGACATTTCGACCGTTAGACTCGGGTAGTTAATCCCATTGTTATATTCGAACAAGGAACTCTAATAATTCGCTACATCTGCTAAATCGTAAAAGGATAGTGGTTAAAAACTCACATAAAACATTTTAATACATGAATATAAAACTATATTTTTAAAATAACTTCGTATTTTGCAATAATAAACTCCCGTCTTTATTATCATACTTCTGCTAAACTGGAAAGATAATTGACTTCCCGCTCTCTTTCCAAAGCTTGTGTTATACTTAACTAATAACCAGAGGCAGTACATCTTAATATATATTAATATTTAATTACCTATGTGTTTTTTTTTTTTTTTTTTTTATCTAATTGATCTAGTTAGAGCAGATTTTAAACTGTTTATTGGTAAACATTTAAGAAACTTCAGCTTCTTTGACACATTATAGTTGCAGTCAATGTTAAACAAACTGTAAACCATATGGTTTTAGGACTAAACTTGACATTTTCCGACTAATGCTGTTACATTGGACAATTTGGATACAAGTTGAAAATATTTAATTTTGAGTAGTATCTCAATGCGTCTGCTTTTTGAAGGGATCAAATGTCGTCTTTATCAGGATAGATAGATAGATTTACGTATACATATACATGCATCTTGTAATACAAACAAATAAATACATCATTTCATGGTCATTTAAAAAGAAAAAGAAAAAAAAATCAGTTGTTTTGGGGGGGTAAACTGCTATGAGTTGAACTTCGCTAAAATAGGTTAAGAGGAGAATGAGACATTTTTCTAGTTCGTTGATTGATCAGTCGAACTGGTGTTTAAGACAATCACACAGAAAAGAAATATAAGCTGTCTTAAAATAACACAAAAACAAGCTTAACACAAGTAATGGGAATAAATATACATGATATTTTTTGTTTATGTTTATGTTTTTACTAAATACGCAGATGTATTATCTAAAATAGTCGGTATCAGGGAAAGGGTTATATTAAACAACATTACGTAACATTTACGTCAATTTGTGTGAAACTATTCGTACAAGATGTCTGCTAGATACCTATGTTTAGATCGGAACTATTTCATCGGGATTACTGTGCTGTTATTACTGCAGTTAACAACAGGTTGGTGTTCTTACTTGACTGCATTAACATTGGCCAGGTTTCGTCAACCATCATTAATATCCTTATTACTCTAAATTAACATTCACAAAGTAATTAGGTAAAATAATATAGTATATTAACGTCAGTTGTAATGTGTCGCTTATATTCAGACAATATTTTTCCTCGAATATAGGAGCGTATAACTAGAAATCACCTATAATTGATAGAGAATTCTGAGTCTTATCCTGAGATATGTTTGATATGGATATATTTTGACAGAGATGCTCCCCTTAGATAAAAAGACAAGTGTTTTATTTTGACAAAAACGCGAACAGTGATTTTATCTGATTTTGCTCTGTCATTTCAAATGTTAAACCCTTTAGATAAAACCCATCATGTTGTAAAAAAACACAGTTGTATTGATCAAAGCTTTAAATATAATCTTAAGTTCACAAATACTGATCGAAAAGGACATACCGTTTTATTGTTAGTTTATATTTAGGAGATAACGAGCTAGATACGAGTAATGCAAATAAATGGAGTGGAGTGAGTGCTTTGGAGTGGGTCTTTCATCCTACATTGTGCTTATCGTATCCGACCCAGAATCGAAAGGAACCGAGATTTTTTGATTGGGTACATTTTGACCAAGATTCTTTCAGATTGCTTGAATAATGAAGCCTGTAGTGTGATTACGATATAAATGTTGACGGACGGACGCCATACAATGACCGATCACAATAGCTCACCCTTGAGCACTTCGTGCTAAGGTGAACTAATCAGGCAAAATAATTGGACAGTGGCACACACTGATGCACATACACCGAACCTTTTGGAAAACTATGTCTTTGCAAAAAATGAAAAAAAAATACGTCCATGATATTTTTAGCTGGAAATTTTATATTTACTCACCATGGCGAGCAACAGGAAAATCTTCTTCACTGTCCGAGTCTATTCTTCTAGCAGACGCTTTCACTGAAGAAGAAAACAATTAGTAACTAAAAATCTTTAAGGTATAGATGGTGCCCCTCCCCCTCATCCTGGGGAACATTTCTGCCAAGTTATATCAAAACCAATTGATGAATGACAGAGCAATGGACCAGACAGGACACCCAACCCCCTTCATGCCATGATAACCTTTGACATCCAAGAATGACCTTGACCTTTGACCTAGAGGTCCGGGGTTTGTGCATACCACATCGTCTTATTATGGTGAACATTTGTTACATAATAACAAAATCTCTTCAAGCATTGCAGAGTTATGGACCGCACAGGAAAAAGGCCAAGTTGATGTCAAAGTGTGCATGACACGTCGTCTAATCCTGGGGAACATTTGTGCCATGTAATATCAAAATCACTTGATGAATGAAAAAGTTTAGGACCGGACATGAAATGCGGATGGACGGAATAACAGACGGAAAAGCACAATTCAGTAGTCTCCAAAACTATTTTCAACCATTGGGGGACTATTAAAGGAATGGCCCAGTGAGCTTAATATCAATATGGATCAATAACTGGATAAGATCTTTACATGCATGAATTCTCATCACCTAATGTACAATGGGTATCACGCTAATGAACACAGCCATGAGTGTTGTTAAGAGACACTACGAGATTTTGATCCTTGATGCATGACTGCATGAACGTAAAGGAAGTTCAAAATGTAATGTATTCAAACTCTGTCTTGTGGTTTTTGAAATAAATTTCATAAATTCGTGAACAAGAAATTTCATTGAATTTATTTCCCCCCTTTGAGTATATTCTTTCACCATTATGGAAGCATATATTTTGAAAAATATTTTATTTCCAGTGAAAAATAAGCTGGATGTATAAAGTCAAAGAATCAAAACCAACACCATAAAGAATTTCCTTTTTTTATCAGATAACAAAGTGCAATAACTTTGCAGCTACATGTACCAAAGAGAACTTGACACAAATGAAACATGCACCTCCATCCTTAAGTGATCTACATTTGTAAAAAGTTTCATGATGATTCATCACTTGGTTTCTTCAATTAGAAATCCCTATAATTTACCAAATCATGTGCTACTTAATACTTGAGGTTTTGTGATTCTAGGTAGATCATGTAGGCCAATACTGTTACTATATATATCAATGTCTGTTACTGACAATTACTGTAAAAGAAAGGCAGAAGAGGAAATATAAATGACAACTTTAAACTGTAACAGCAGTAATTCAAACACTGTCATAAAATTCCATTTTATATCTGTTCAAATCTATCTCACATGTTTCCTATTTCTAATACCTTTTTTCTTATTCTGAACTGACTGCTTCTGTCTTTTCTCTACAGGTACTGCTTCAGGTTCCTTCTCACTTATGTCCAAAGGAACATCCATGGTGTGGACTGATATTATTTCCTTACAACTGTCTTCCACCTGATTTTCGTTTACTTCATCTAAATTGAGTTCAACATAATCAATATCATCATCATCATCTCCGTCTCCACGTTCTGGTTCAAAACTGTTATCTTCATCCTCAATACCAGCTTCTGAAATGAACAAAGCTGGGTTGTGGTTTGGGCATTATTCAAATCAAGAGCTGTCTAAAAGACACCGTACTTGACTATTCAGAAGGCAAATCTATTACAAAATTCAGTTTTAAATCACCAAAAATACTGCAAGTCTTAGATGCACGACATTATTCAGTGAGAAAACTTTCAAAGCAGCCCCTGTTATAAACATAATGCCGCACTGACTTTTGGTTTTAAGATTAACAACAGCCATAAATATAAATTAGTAAACATTTATTAGCAGTCACTACCTGCCTCCACTTTACACCAAACAACATCCCCCAAAACAAACACACCGTTTCCAAAATAAAAGCCCTTTGCCTTCATACCTTGAATGTTGTGCCAAAATAGAATGTTGAGTTTAATTTCAAATAGTGAAAGTACATCTGAAGTTCCTTCTATCAAATCAACAAGTGACCAAGCATTGCAGTGGCAATACAGAAAAAGTCCAGTATCTGTGGAAAACTTTGTTAAGTGTTCATCCCTTGTGGTTGTTGGCAACAGTGTTAGGACTAAAAATGCTTCAATGCATTTAGAAGCTTAGAACCAAAAAGTCTTTACTTAAATTTCAATAGTGTCCTCGACCTACAAGCATAGCTACTGTAGTACCATGGGGAACATTTGTGAGCAGAATTAACTTTACTTGACCTTCAATAGTGACATTGACCTTTGATTGACAACCATGTTTCATGTGCGGGACAGTCTAATCTTGGAAACATTTCTGTGTAGTAATAAAAAGATCATATAATGCATATAGAGATTATGGAGTGGAAAAAATTTCTACTTGGCCTTGACCAACATGCATAGATCATGTTTTGACACATCGTCTTCAATAGGGACATTGACCTTTGAACTACAAGCATAAGTCATAACACAAATACAAATCAATTCAAGTCAAATACAATCATAATCTACATCATATATACCTATATTCACATACCAAGTTTTATGAACCTAGCTTGAATACTTTTGAGTAATTGCAGGATCCAGATTTGGGACGGACAAACAGAGGGCATTCCTACAGCCCCTTCCGAAGTTCCACAAGTACAGCACTAACAAACTTAAATTTAGAGTAGTAATTTCGTAACTAAAGTAGGGTGCTCAAAATTGTCTAGTTTCATGTATGTCGGTGCAAATGTGCTTGAAATATTGTTACAGTGTTATCTGTTATGGGATGGATGGACAAGACAGAAAAGAGCGACTCCTTTTCAAATCAAACTAATATTTAATGAAGTTTTAGCGCTGAATATTTGCATAAATCTTCGAAGTGCCTTAAAAAGGTCGTAATACTCAGTATTATGGTTTAAAGTCATTCCACTTTATGGGCTAAAAGCATGCAAGCACGCATCTCATAAAAATTACAAAGTATTGAAATTAAAACTCTGATGTAAAGTTTCAATTTTAGGTAATGCAGCAGTTTGCTTCTAGGATTTTGTGACAGGGAATCCAAGGCCTCCTTTGATTTGAAAGAGGAACTTTGGCATTTTAGAAGGAACCCACTAAGTATGTGCTATAAACTGATTATACTTTATCTTTAAAATGGACATATAACTTGTATACACAACATGTTTCATAAAGCTTGTCCAGGTCTCACTATAAATACAAGTCTTTCATCTTGTACAGTCTACTTTCCATTTCAATTTTTCAGAGTTGAACTACTGACATTAATTAACTGTGACCTTGACCTTAGACCAAGGGACCTGTTTCCTGTGCATGACACTTCTTCTCATTGAGGTTAACATTCATGCCAAATATAAACAAGATTGCTCCATGCATGTCAAAGTTATGGTCCGGACAAAGTCAGACGGACGCACAGACATACACCGAACCACCAAATGTGGCGACTAAGTCAAGCCCACCGCAAGGGGGCTCAACAATAAAAGAGGTGCAATTAAGGCTCCCATAGTTTTTTTTACTCTCAATAAGCTTCTTACCTTGAGCATTAACATCACGAAGTGACTTGCCTCTCCAGTGATTGACGTTTCCTTTCTCTACTGTTAGGAGAAGCTGGGCAACCTGAATAAGAATCAAATGCCGTTGTTCCCACTCTTGCTGCATGACAAAAGTAACTTTGAATTTCCAGAAAGTATTTGAACCAGGCCTGTAGAATCTTCCTGATACTTCAATACAATACATGATTAGAGTCTGCATTGTCTTCTGAGGGACGAGTGGTTAAAGTCACTGAATTGATTAACCCTCACCGATGTAGGTTCGAGTCTCACTTGGGGCATTGAATTCTTCATGCAAAGAAGCCATCCAGCTGTCTTACAGGTTAGTGGTTAAAATTACCAAGGTGCCTGCCTGCCTGTGATGAAATAATGCAGGGAGGAGCACCTGGGGTCTTCCTCCACAGCTGAAGCTGGGAAGTGGCTATATGACTTACAATTGTGTCAATGCTATGTTAAACCAAACAACCCATTTTATATTAAAATGTAGTCTTAAATTAAATTAAGTATTTGTCTTACAGGAATTACTAGTAACACTAAGCCATCATAGTCATGGACCACAAATTTAAATGCACTCATACTGGGAAATTTGTTTCAAATTCAAATATACTTACTGAGGTTAACTCCCTCGTAGAGTGTGCTAAACGGTAGTTCTCCTTGTGCGTTTTCACATCATGTCCCAAATGCACAGCCAACATTTCTACTTCCTTATCAGTCATATCAAGTATCTAAAACGAGGTATACAAATATCAATTAACATTTACCTGTCAAAAGAATTTTTCTGTTTACAGACAGATTATGCTAATTCTACCTAAGAAAACAAAGTAACATTGATATGAGAAAACAAATATAACTTTTGTGTCGCTCAATAGAGAACATTATCTTTTGAAATGCAATTCATGCATTATTTTGTTTTTATCTAAACAAATAATGTGGAAACCATGCCAAATAAACAAGCTAATTCTTTGAATCAGTATCCCCTGCCAAAAGGGTTTGTGTTGAGGAATGGCAAAGAAATATATATGCAAAAAGTTAAGGATGTTACTAAGAAGCAAATAATTTCATAACATTTAAACATACATCCTTAAGACAGCACAATCAAGTAGGAAATACTGGCATGGATCTGGCTTGTTTCAAAAGGAACTAATCTGTCATCAATATTTAAATACCATCTAAGTTTGGTGAAGATCAGATAGTAAACTGAAGCTCTATTGTGTTCACAAGCTGTATTATATCAATTTTGTCAATTTCAAGAGCCGGATATGGCTGGTTTTCGAAAGGAACCGAGCTCTCATGGATATTTAACTACTGTATAAGTTTTATTGAGATACACTAAAAAATAAAGACTATCATGTTAACAAGCTCTATTATAGCAATTTTGACCATTTCAAGAGCCGGATATGGCTGGTTTTCACAAGGAACCGAGCTCTCATGGATACCTAAATACTGTATAAGTTTGGTTGAGATACAATCAAAAGTGAAGGCTGTATCGTGTTAACAAGAAATTGTTTTCGGACGGACGACGGACAAATCGCCACGACATAAGCCCTTCTAGCCTTTGGCCAGTAGAGCTAAAAACAAAAACCAGTAACTGTGCAGAATATTTTTCTAAAAGAAGCTAACATGCACCATGCACATTGATCACTTGTGTAAAGTTTCATTAAAGTGTGTGCATGGATTCAGGAGATTAGGCGCACGCAAGAGTGAATATGCAGACTCTTATGTATATAGTATAATAACAAAAAAACAAAGTCCAATAACACTGCAGATGTTCTTATTTTTTTGAAACAACCCTATATGCACCCTGCATAACTACTGCTGTTACTGATCACTTGAATGAAATTCCATTAAAATGTGTCTAGGAGATTAGGAGAGTTGGTGCACAAGAGACGAAACAGACAACCCAAAAAACAGTATACTCCCTTACAATTTAGTTGTTTTGGGATTACAAGTCTATTACTTGCTGACAAACAGCATAAATGACACATTTCACCAATCAAAACAAGTTTTATTAATCTTAGCCCAAACTAAATTTATTTAACAGAAATGATCAACTACAAACAAGAAAAATTCTAAGTCCAAAAATAAAATCTTTACAATATAGAATTAGGTCAAATTACACCTAAAATTTTTCTATAGAAGTCAACCAGAACAAGATACCACTAGCAGTGACTTCTATAGAAGTCAGTAGTAGTTAGAGCTAAAATAATAAACCTCTAAAAGCTCACCTTTGAAACTGTGGCTATATATTTTCTTAAAGCATTGGAACTGATGCGTTCAGGATGAACAAGTCCTGGGCACATATCAGTAATTTTTCTCAATTCTTCCGTTCCTGTAAATGGACTATCCGCATTTCTTCTTGCAAATATATATGGGTTTGTCTCTGAAACACCAACAGAACTTCTATGTTTTATAAGAATTTCTACAGCCTCTTCTGGTGGCAAAAGGACAAATGCATCCACATTCTTTCTCGACTTTCCTGCAGCAATCATCATGTCCATTCTGGAAATGAAGAACAAATAAATTATACATTCACAACGTTCATTTTTCTACAGGTTGATTTTAATTTACTTCTCTATCACAACCATCACAAACAAGAGCTGTCAAGCTTGACTATTTTAATGCTGGATAGTGTGAGGAAGCTGGAGCTGGTAACTGGAGTACTTATCACTCTTATGCGGGTGACGCTGAATTCTGTGTCAAAAGTTCAAAGTATTAAGAGAGTGCATCAAAACATTAAATACATGTAAAACAGATTAGACAAAATTCTAACATGAAATTCAAAGTGAAAAGGGTGGTTATTCATAAAATATTGATGGGAGAGTTATGGCCCTTGTGTCATATGATTTAAAGGATGATTTTGTACAACTATTAAAAGTTTGAATTAATCTTCTCTGTAATAATAGAGGTTGGTGAATTTGCATCAAAATAAAAAATAAATTATATATAAAAGGGGCATAATTCATGATAAATTGGTGCCAGAGTTATGAGCCTGTGTCATATGATGTGACTGATGATGATGAACAATTATTTAAGTTTGAGTGGAATACATTTAGTAATAAATGAGATAGAGTAAAGTGGACCAACATTTTAACCTGAAATTCTAGAAAAATTGGGGAATAATTTATGAAATATTGGTGCAACAGTTATGGCCCATGTGTCATATGATGTGAGTAATGATGCTGAAAAACTATTTTAAGTTTGAATCAAATCTTCTTTGTAATAATAGAAATATAGTGAAAATGCATGAAAATTAACCTTAAATTATAAGTACAAGGGGGCATAATTTATGACAAAATGGTGCCAGAGTTATGGACTTCGTTTCATATGATGTGGATGATGATTTGTAACAAATATTTTAAGTTTGAATTAAATCCATTCAGTAATGACTAAGATAGAGTGAAAGTGCATCAAATTTATTTTTCATGTTGGGTTTAATATTGCACCGACACAATTATAGGTCATATGGCCACATTCCAGCTTTTATGTTGGAGGAAGACCCAAGGTGCCCCTCTGTGCATTATTTCATCACAAACGGGCACCTGGGTAAAACCAGTGACCTTCTGTAAGCCAGCTGGATGGCTTCCTTACATGAAGAATTCAATGCCCTGAGCGAGGCTCGAACCCATATCGATGAGGGGCAAGTGATTTGAAGTTAGGCCTAGATTTTGGCAGTAGGTCAAGGGTTTCTGTCTTCATTAGCACAGTTGGGGGCTAATGACTATCACAGTATGGTTCCAATAAACAGGGGTCATTGTTAACTAGAAAATCAGTCTACCTTACTAGTGTGTCAATTGGTGAGAAGGGGAACAGTGTATTTTATGCAATTAATATGTGATAACTTATACCTATTTTAGGCATTTTTTATGAAAAGGAAAATATTTGCTGATCAAACATAGTATTAAACACAATAATATAACAAAACTATTTTATAATTTCGTAATTAGTACACTTTAGGAATCAAAAGTTTCAGCATATATAGAACACATTAATTTGAATTTATCTAGTAATATTATATTCCAATCATGGTGATCGCATGTATTTGAGAAAATCTTTTACCATTACTTTTGCAAGATTTCTATATAAATAAAATGGAAGGATCACCTTCATCAGTATGACTGTTTCCACTATAGTTATGAAAAAATAAATTATTTTTGTTCATCAACATAAAGCACTCATTTTTACTATACCAGATTATTATTATTTTTAATATTATCATGACTTCATCTTGTTTCTTATTATTTCTGTTTGAAAGATTAAATAATAATTATAATAATAAGAAGAGCCATGTTACACATGGTTAATCCCCCCGCCGGGAAGATGTAACCTATAGGTTGTACTTTCATACAATTTACTCGGTGAGAGTAGTATTTTTAAGGAAATCCTTGAAAAGACGTGAACTTATGGTCATGCTGAGTACGGAGTTTTCAAGTAAGTGGAAAAAGAATTAGGTTTACTGCAAAATTCTATAAATGTTCATTATCAGTATAGCTATGATATTTTTCTATTTGGCAACTGTAAAAAGGAGGAATGAACAATCCCTCAACTCCTTTTAGAGATATGCTCCGGACAAAAGTTTCCAAGTAAATCTGAACAAGGGGAATAACTCAAAAAATAGCAAAGGTAGAGTTATTGTTCTTGCACACTGCACTTCCTTCAAATGTGCTCTCTCAGTGAATGAAGTTTGAAGAAAATTCCTTAAGTAGTTTTGGAGTTATTGTCCGGACAATTTTTTTCTCGAAAGCACGCACACACAGACAGACGCACAGAGGCACGGAGACTATTTCTCCCAATGTGCTCTGTCAGTGTATGAAGTTTGAAGAAAATCCCCCAACTACTTTTGGAGTTATGCTCCGGACAAAAAAATTCAAGTAACAAGGGGAATAACTAAAAAAATAAAGAAGGTAGAGATATTGTTCTTGCGCACTGCACTACCTACCAATGTGCTCTGTCAGTGTATGAAGTTTGAAGAAAATCCCTCAACTACTTTTGGAGTTAAGCTCCGGACAAAAAAATTCAAGTAAATCTGATACAGGGGAATAACTCAAAAAATAGAAAAGGTAGAGTTATTGTTCTTGCACACTGCACTTTTTCCCAATGTGCTCTCTCATTGTATGAAGTTTGAAGAAAATCCCTCAAGTAGTTTTGAAGTTATGCTCCGGACAAAATTTGGACGGTCGGACGGACGTAGACCATTACTAATATCCCCTTCGCCTTTGGCGGTGGTGATAAATAACAAAAATAATAATGTCTTTAATTATTTCTGTTTGAAAGATTAAATAATTATTAATATTATTAAACTGTAAACCTATATTATTGTAGACATTCACTGAAGAAAAAATTCTTTCAACTCCACTGCACATATCTTGATGGTCTAGTTGGGACCCCTAACTGCCCTCTAATCAGCTACTGTTACATAATCACTGACAAGCAGTAGATAAGATGGACGTTGTATATTGGATTTAGGGGGAGACACTTATAGTGTAGAGTCAAGGCCTTTAACCACTCGGCCACAGAGGGCCCCGAAAGTGCATCAAAACTTTAACCAGAAATTCTTAGTAAAAGAGGAATAATTCGTGAAATATTGGTGCAAGAGTTATGGCCCTTGTGCCATATGATGTGGGTGATGATGAGGAAAAACTGTTTAAATTTTGAGACAAATCCGTCAAGTAATAACAAAGATAAAGAGCAAGTGCATCAAAACTTTAACCAAGGTGTGGACGTGACGGACGCCGACGCAAGGGCGAGTAGGATAGCCCTCCTTACTACGTACAATCGAGCTAAACATGTACAAAATGGAATTTAGCGCAGTTAAAAATATTTGAGTCAAACTCGGAATGGTAAATAATTTCGAGAGGCCCCTTTTGAGCGGCCTCGTTCGAGCGGATCGGATTCTAATCCGTTTGAGGTGGTCCCTTTCTTATCACATCGGTGGGTGGTTTGAGACAACCCCCTACTGATGTGCACGACCCCTACTAATGTACATGCATCATCAGTCTCCATCTTGGAAAAAAAAGATAACACGGGTTTCTTGGCTGCGACAATTTTTCAGAACTACTGTGTTTTACAACAGTTCCTACAAAAGATTGTTCTAGATAAGTATGCTTTTAGCTATTATCACAGTTGCAAACTTGTTTGTTGCATAAATAACCTTGTACATTGAGGGTTAGGATCGAGTAAAACTTTCTTCAGTGTGAACGGGTTTTGTGTTATCAATTTCTATAAATAGACACATGTGTGGCTGATTCGTGTTGACCCACATTTGTGTTTATTTGTTTGTAGACGAGATGCCTGTCCACGTTATCGTTTTGGGTCATAGTTTTGTATCACGTTTTCAACGTTTTTGTGACGAACGAAGTATTAATCATCTTGGATTAGACCCGTCTTATTTTAACGTTGAGTATGTGGGTTTTGGAGGTTTGTCATTGAGGCAGAGACGCCGTCTCCATTCCTATGATCAGACTAAGTTGAAAAAGGCGGATCTTGTTATATTGGATATAGGTTCTAATGATTTGTCATCTGCATCATACTTGCCGGAACAGTTTGCACTTGATTTGGTGAGCTACGCCTCATTTTTGATAATTGGATTAGGTATATCTAAGGTTGCAATTCTCCAACAGATACGGCGTGAAAGGCTCCCTTTCCAGGACTATAATGACCACATTGTCCGTTCCCATGTTGCCATGGACACTTTGATTAAAACCACACAATTACCTGTGGTATTTTGGAAACATCGTGGCATGTGGAATTGTGGCCAGTCAGTTTTGTGTCCGGATGGAGTACACTTATCAAATGATATTCGTTACCCAAAATATTTAAGGAGTTTAAGGGATTGTGTCATTAGATTGGCCAGTCAGAATCTTGATTCGGTCAATGGACATTAAAATTTCTTTGTGAAAACAGGTGTGTGCTTTATATTATAATGTTAGATTTAAGAAATCATTCTTCCTGTTATATTGAAGTTTTGAACTGTCACAGTTACTGAGTGATTACGGTTGGTTTTGTCTGTGATTACCCTTTTTTGTCAAATAAACAGCAAATCAACGATCAGATACCATTTATTTCAGGTTTTGCATGAACATTGTGTCGATGCTGTTGCATATACATATGGTACGCATAGTTGAGAATGATTTATATGCGATATTTATAAAAACAAATACAAGTTATTTGGGTGTATAACTATAATACTTAACTGATGTTAGTAGAAGCACCTTAAGAGTGTGTTATTAAAGGATGCATGTATTTGCATACTTTTTATCAAGAGAAATCTATTGGATTTGATTGAAAGTTGAGCTTACACATATATTTATTTCAATAAAAATGCATGTATTTGCATTTTAGGTCAATTAACGCTGTCTGACTATTTTATGGTGCATGTATTTGCATTTTATACAGTCGTAAAAAACCAGCGGCGATGTGAGATTCACTTTAATACTGTTATTCCGTTTTAAAACGATGCTCTATAGGCAAAGATCTAAGCAATCTGTTTTAACAAAAGAGGCATGTATTTTGCTTCTATTTCAGAGGATGCATGTATTTGCATATATGTCAGGTCAAAAAGCGTCAATTATTATGTCTCCCCTTCTCCGAAAGGGGGGACATGCTGTATTTGTAGTTATTCTTATTCTTATTCTTATTATTATTCTTCTTCTTCTTAACTTGTTTGTCCAGAGCAGAACTCAGAAACTACTTGAAGTAATTGATTGAAACTTGGAACATAGATAGATGGCAATGTGAAGTTGTGCACCTTGCAAGAATTATAACTCTGGGCCACTTTGTTGCAAAGTTATCTGCCCTTGTTCAATATTTTAATAGTGTAAACTTTGTCCAGAGCAGAACTCAGAAACTACTTGAAGGAATTTATTGAAACTTGGAACATATATAGATGGCAATGTGAAGTTGTGCACCTTGCCATAATTATGAGTTATCTCCCCCTTGTTCAATATTTTAATAGTGTAAACTTTGTTCAGAGCAGAACTCAGAAACTACTTGAAGGAATTTATTGAAACTTGGAATATAGTTAGATGGCAATGTGAAGTTGTGCACCTTGCAAGAATTATGAGGTATCTCCCCCTTGTTCAATATTTTAATAGTGTAAACTTTGTCCAGAGCAGAACTCAGAAACTACTTGAAGGAATTTATTGAAACTTGGAACATAGATATATGGCAATGTGAAGTTGTGCACCTTGCAATAATTATGAGTTATCTCCCCCTTGTTCAATATTTTAATAGTGTAAACTTTGTCCAGAGCAGAACTCAGAAACTACTTGAAGGAATTTATTGAAACTTGGAACATAGATAGATGGCAATGTGAAATTGTGCACCTTGCAATAATTATGAGTTATCTCCCCTTGTTCAATATTTTAATAGTGTAAACTTTCTCCAGAGCAGAACTAAGAAAGTACTTAAAGGAATTTATTGAAACTTGGAATATAGACAGATGGCAATGTGGAGTTGTGCACCTTGCAAGAATTATAACTCTGGGCTACTTCGTTGCAAAGTTATCTCCCCTTGTTCAATATTGTAATAGTCATTGACAAACTGCAATGGGGAGACATATGTTTTTTCATAAAAACAACCTTTCTAGTTCTGGGTGTATTTGCCTTTAAGCTATTGTTTTACGCTTTTACATGTGTAATAAATATCATTGGGTGTCTGTTTGATATTCTGTATCTGATGCATGTATTTGCATTTAAGTTAAAATAACTAATATCACAATTTGAGGTTGTGATGCAGGTTGCAAGTGTTTAGCAACGTCACTTTTGGAAGAGAGACAGGTGAACATATTTGTTAGATACTATACTCCTTATCATTTTACAGGTTTGCCATGCCACCCAAATCTGGAAAAAGTAAGAGGCAACAGCCTCCAAAGGCAACAGAGCCAGACAGCAGGCCCACCCGCGCTGGGAAAAGAAGGCGTTTAGAGCCCCGTTCAGAGCCAAAACAGACGAACCCGACAATAGACCATGCTGCTATTGTGTTATAAGTAATAACTGCCCTTGAGCAGCGCGGGGTCATTCCAAGCTCATCAAACAATAACATAAACAATGAACAGCGTGGGGTTATTCCCAGCTCAACTGACAGTAGTAATGAACAGCGTGGGGCTATTCCCAGCTCAGCTGACAGCAATAATGAACAGCGCGTGGTTAATGCTATCTCATCTCCCATTAGTAATGCAGCCAACCAAGTTCAACATGCCCAAACATATGAGCATCCTCGGGCATCGACTAGCTCAGCGAATATTAGTAATGAACATAGCCAATTTCAGGTGCAATCTGCCCAAATTGATGAACATCCTCGTGCTGTGAATCCAGTAACGGTTACTGGCACAGAAAATATCAATGATACAGTGCATCGGGCATTGTTTAATTCGGTTGGACAACAAAAAGGTACAGATATTTAACATTCTGCTTCATTATCTCTTGGAGCTCTGGTACCTGAAAAGGTGAAATTGTCTATATGGAATGGTGAATTTGTAGAGTTGGCTACATTAGTTGACAAAAACTTTAACCAGGATGAAGTCACAGTTAAATTTTTATCAGCAGCTGCAGGACCAGACATCTCATTTGCGTCGAAAGAAACTTCGAAACACATGAACATTAACAAATGGATTACAGCCTTTTCCATTTTCATGGACATCTTCATACAGAAATGTCCACAGGAAGCGTCAAACTTATTATGCTACATGAACTTAATACGGGATTTGGAAAGAGTGCATGGGGTTGTAGCATTTAATTATTACGACAGAAATTTTAGATTGTTTAAACAATGCCAGCCTCTGCCAGGGGGTGCCTTGCATCATGAACTTTGGATTAAGGCAACTACAATGGCACTGGCTGGGATTCAAACCCGCACAGTGAATCCTGGTAAATTTTGTTTTAGATACAACAAAATTCAAGGTTGTACCGTGCGTAACTGCCAATATGAGCATGTTTGTGGGCTTTGCAGAAAACATCATCCGCAGTTCAGATGCTTTTCACAACAAAAGAATACAAGTTCTGCGACTGCAGCCTCAGGCTCTCTTTCCAACGCCAAATCTAACTACAGTAAAGCTATTCAAAACCATCCCTTTCGGACCGGGGGTAACTACCCCAGTAAGAAGTAAGATTATTGCAAAGTACTTGTCTGGCTATGATTCAGTGGAAAAGGCCTTCTTAGTCACTGGTTTTGCTGAGGGGTTCCGTATTCCATTCAAAGGCAATTTGCCTACACAGGCTGTGATGCGTAACCATCCTTCTGCATTACGAAATTCAGAGATAGTCAATGAGAAAATATTGGGGGAATTGTCCGCAGGGCGAATTGAGGGTCATTTTCCCAAAAAACCTGACAATTTAATTTGCTCCCCTCTTGCATTGGTGCCCAAGAAGGAGCCAGGAAAATTCCGCCTGATTCAAGACTTGTCTTTCCCAAAAGGTGGTTCCACCAATGATGGTATACCTACTGAATTCACTGAAGTTCAGTATCATTCTATCGATGTGGTTGTGGAAAAGGTAAAACAAATTGGTATTAATTGCTTAATGGCAAAGACCGATATAGAAAATGCTTTCCGCATTATACCAATACATCCATCTGACAGGCATTTTCTGGGATTTTCTTGGGCACTCAATGGTACATTAGAATATTATAAAGATGCATGCCTTGTTATGGGTTAAAGTATTTCATGTCAGTTATTCAGCCGATTTAGTGCTGCTTTGCAATGGGTAATGGAAACTCGTTATAATGCCATTATGAGTCATATTTTAGATGATTTCTTTTTTGTTGGTCCATCACATAACAGTCTTTGTGCAGAAAGTCTGAACTATTTCTTGGCATTGTGCCATGAGATAAATATTCCAATAAAAGCTGAGAAAACAGTTTTACCTACCACTGTTATTACAATTTATGGAATAGAAGTAGATTCCAATGCTATGGTTACAAGATTGCCCACAGACAAAATTGAAAAAATTCGATCTCAATTACAATATTTCAAATGTCGACGAAAAGTCAAACTCAAAGAACTGCAATCTTTGTTAGGACTTTTAAATTTTGCTACCTTGTGCATTGTGCCCGGCAGGACATTTCTACGTCGTTTATATGATTTGATAACTGTTGGCTACAAAAATTTCTACATTCGGCTGAATGCGGGGGCCCGTGCAGATCTTGCTATGTGGCACTCTTTTATGCAGCATTTCAACGGTCGTTGTATGTTTTTGAGTGATGCGTGGGTGTCAGCTGAAACTCTTAATTTACACACAGATGCAGCTGCGAGTCAAGGATTCGCTGCTGTCTTTGGATGTGAATGGGTTGCCAAAAAATGGCCACAGTCCTTCAAGTCTTATCATATAAATATCTTAGAATTGTTTCCAATTGTACTTGCAGTAGAGCTTTGGGGGCAAAAGATGGCAAATCACAAAATTACGTTCTTATCTGACAATCAAGCTACAGTCTGTGTACTAAACAAACTCACTTCTAAGGACCCAATCATGATGAAGCTAGTCCGACGAATTGTTTTACTATCAATGCGTTTCAATATTTTATTTCGGGCTAGGCATGTCCCAGGTATTAGCAATACCGTGGCTGACCATTTGTCTCGTTTTCAATTTCAGAAAGCATTTCTACATGCTCCATTCCTGCGTCTAACTCCAATAGAAATTCCGGAGCAGTTGATGATGATTTAAGCTATGATGCGCAACGTATAATTTCAAATGCACTTTGTGATAGAACAAAAACTATATACTTCCATTATTGGAAGAATTATTTTGATTTCTGTGCTAAGAATTCAAACAAGGTCTCTTTACCTGTTACACCAATAATGTTAGTTAACTTCCTTGCCTCACTAGTGACCGAGCGTCAGTATAGAATAAATACAGTAGCATCCCATGTTTCAGCATTGTCATACATTAACAAGTTGTTTGGTTTCAATGATTTTAGCCAATCTTTCTTAGTTAAGCAATTTTTAAAGGGGGCTAACAATATCTACTCTAAAGAGATGCATTCCGATACACGATTACCCATTACAATTTCATTGTTGCGGGAAATTGTTCAATCTGTGCACATTAGTATAAATAATTTTCAGCATATAATTATTTTCTCTACCATGTGTATTATTTCTTTTCATGCTTTCTTGCGTATTGGTGAGTTATGTTGCAAATCCAGTGATGGGTCCAGCATTATACAATTTGAGGATGTTCAGTTATTAGATCATACAAATGGACCCAGAGGTGTAGAAATAAAGCCTAAGCAATATAAACATAGTAAACAGCCTGTTACACTTTTTCTGCCACAGAATTTGGCAGACCCTATTCTGTGCCCATTAAGTGCAGTTCGTACTTATTTGAATATGTCCTCACATTCAACAGGAGCTTTTTTCCAATTGCCAAATGGTCAAGCGGTATCATATGCATTTTTTACTTCTCACCTCAAGAGTGCCATCACGTTCCTAGGTTTTGACGCAAATCGTTATAAATCACATTCGTTTCGCATAGGTGCAGCAACACATGCGGTAATGCAAGGTTTCTCTGAAGAAATGATTCAAAAAATGGGTCGGTGGAAATCAAATGCGTTAAAGAATTATATTCGTTTACCGTAATTGAAATTAGTACAGTAGGACTATTAGTTTCACTTTAGTACAAATGTAACACCATGGGTATTTGATATGTATAATTGGATTTTTGTTTCTACTATCATCATACCAAGATTAGAGGATAAGTAGTATTGTACAATTTATAGCCAACTTGTAATTGAACATGAGCTGTTTGACAGTTAGAGAGTGCTAGCTGCATGCTCTTCTTTTTATGTAGTCAAACAGTTTTACATATTTTTCAAAAACAACAGTATTTCTCTCTACAAACTTCTCAACCGCACTCGGCTACATTTCCATAAGTGATAAATAATAGAAAAATTTAATAGTATGTTGTACTAGATTTATTTAGCAATAGATAGAGGTGTATCATTGAAAATTCATTCAGATAGACAGCAAAAGGTTAATTTTTAAGCATGTTAGTATTTATTATCTTTTGAGTTATACAATGATCATGTGTTTACTAACTTTATATTCCTGGTAGGTCAGCATAAGGCTGCTACCTGAATGTTGTGTATAGAGGTGCATATTTGTATCATTTCGAAAGGTCAGCATAAGGCTGCTTTCTTGTTTTATAGATGTGCATGTCACACTTGCATTTCTTGTCTAAAACACATTAGTTATTGCCATAAATAGTCATTGTTTTGCAACAAGATAGTATTGGAAGTTCAGCATAAGGCTGCTTTCTTGTATGTCTTGATATGTGTTGTCTTTTTGTATGCATTTTTATTGTATGGATACATTCCGTCATCGTTTTTCACCGCAAACATACATTTCCGGTTTTCGGGTGGGTACGCAATGGTATTGCTTGTGGCGGATTATGTAACCCACCTATGTGTTAGCAACTCTTTACTTGGGTTAATTATGAAACTTTTGTTTAGTTAGTTATATTTCTAGTCATTTATTTTGGTAAAATTCTAATTCCTTTTCGTCATTATTCATTAATAATAAATGACATTTTCAACACAACAATGTGTATTTATTTGTTCGCCCTAGAGTTACAACACAAATAAACTCAACCCGAAATGTATACCTGCTATAGTAGATATTGAATATAAATTGAACAGACGGTATATGGATTGACGAGGTGATTCAAATGGAATTTAGCGCAGTTAAAAATATTTGAGTCAAACTCGGAATGGTAAATAATTTCGAGAGGCCCCTTTTGAGCGGCCTCGTTCGAGCGGATCGGATTCTAATCCGTTTGAGGTGGTCCCTTTCTTATCACATCGGTGGGTGGTTTGAGACAACCCCCTACTGATGTGCACGACCCCTACTAATGTACATGCATCATCAGTCTCCATCTTGGAAAAAAAAGATAACACGGGTTTCTTGGCTGCGACAATTGAACTTTTGATGTGGCGTTTTTAATCCTCTGTCAATACTAGTGAAAAATCTAGAGTTTTGTAGAGTTACATCCCATTAATTCAGAGCATACAAAGGAAATTAATGTGGTTAAAATTTAAAATGCATTTTCTGATATATTCCCTTGCTTTAAAATCATGACTAAAATTACCTCTTTGCTAATATTCTATCAGCACTTGATAAAGCCATATCGAATTCGCCAGTCTGATCCTGAGACCAGTCAGGTCTACTGATGTAATCATGTACTTTGAGATCTTTCACCTCTGCTTGCCTTCGCATATTGAATAAAATGAGTCTACATAATGTGTTCTTAGCAAGTGAGATCCAGTGTTCTGGCAGGACCCTTTCCTCTAATGCATTGATGCTCTGCTTCATTTGGCTAACTATGTGTTCACGAAGAAGTTTAAGATCTTCTGTTAATGGTATTTTTTTCATTTTTGTTCTGTTGATCTTATTCCGCCTTTTCGCACAAACACTGTTAACTCGCTTTCAAAGAGTTTCTTAAATCCTTCAGCTTCATCCTGTTTTGTTTTGTTACTTGTTCGTAAGGCTAATCCTATTTTCATCGCCGTCACATGTGAAAGAATATGCCCCAACCTCTTTCCTACTGAAGTTGCAGGGTTTTCTACACACAAGGCCATTTTCAATGTTGTTGTCACAACTAAGTCAAAGTTTGCAGGCTTAATGAGGTTATCAAGCTGAAGCATCTGTGTCTGGTCCACTTGGCAGGCCTCCCTCACAAGACGAACTAGAGTTCTTTTACCCTGACTTATTCTGTGAACATCATTAATTTGTGATCTTCTTTAATTCCCAAAGATTCCATTCTCAGTGATGCATAGCGCAATATCAAAGGATCTCTTTTAGCAAGGTCAGTAATTTCATCATTTCTCATTCGGTCAAAAAGTTGACGAAGTGCCACTTCATTCTCATTGAATAAAGCACTGTTTAACATCGACCTTCCTTGGGCAACCAAGCTCTGCTTGAACTTATCTGATGATTCCCGATCTTCATTGCCTTTGGCATACTGCTTAGACTGAAGAACTACACATGTACTTTTATGCGCCCATAAAGAACATTTCAATATAAACTTCTTACAGTATATACATGGGACATATTCTGAAAATTCATGATCCCTTGCATCTCTGCGAGCGACAACAAGAGTTCCCTCACCAGATTCTAGAACTTTAATATTATGTTTAAAATTACCTTCATTTACAAGAATTTGCAACTGAGCCATACGCTCTTTAGACCTCTTTGGCATACATGCTATTTCTACCATCACATGCTGTTTGTTTTTGTGTGTAAACAAGTGTCGTGTTATCTTACTTCTGATATCTTCACCACAAAATGTACAGTAATTCACTTTGTCATCCCTCTTTAATTTTTCCTCGTTTTTGAATGCTTATTTTATTTTGAACTTCCTTTTCTCTTTTATCTACTGTTTCTGCTTCCTTTTGACTGTTGTCTACATTAACATTTTTGAAATAAACAGATACCTTCTCTTTAGTTATCTCATCTTTTTCCTTCCCACTGTCTTTCCCATTTGTGTCCGTTACTTCATCTACTACTCCAAGTTCTGCTTCCTTCTCACTGTTGTCTACATGTACATTTTTGAAATATATGGATACATTTTCTTTAGTTATCTCATCTTCAACCTTTTTCATCGCACTGTCGTTCCTGTAAAAGTCCATTACTTCATACACTTTTTCATCATCATCATCATCATCTCCATCTTCACTTTCTGGTACGTAGTCAGGGTCATGAACTTCATCAAAACTGTTGTCATCTTCACTATCTATGACAGCTTCTGCAATGGTGAAAGATGTATTGAATGTCTACTCTATTTTAAACAAGTGACTGAGTATTGCAGTAGCAAAAGAAATATATACAAAAAAATACAGAAGTCCCCTACTGATGGAAAGCTTTATTTGTGTTTGTACCTTGTGGCTGTTAGCTATGTGTTTGTTAACCACATTGGATTGATACACAAGGAAACTAGAGCATTTGTGAACATTGTGTATGGATTGAAGTCTACTAGAGCCTAGCTAGAGATCTGAAACTATGTTTCCTTAACTTCAATAGTGACCCTGACCTTTGACCGACAAGCATTGATCAAGTATGCTAAGCATTTTCTTGTCACTAGATACATTTGCTCATAATCATAAAACAAGAGGGCCATGATGGCCCTAAATCGCTCACCTGATTTAAGTTGCCTGCTTTTCAAAGGAAATGTTAAGGTGACCAAGTTTTTAACCGAACATGACCCAGATTCCAACTTGACCTAGAGATCATCAATATAAACATTATGACTAAGTTGCATGAAGATACATACATAAATGTGACCTCCAGGGTGTTAACAAGCTTTCATTTTTATTTGACCTGGTGACCTAGTTTTTGACCCCACATGAGTCAGATTCAAACTTGACCTAGAAATCATAAATAAACATTCTGAACATGTTTCATGAAGAAACAGTCATAAATGTGACCTCTAGAGTGTTTACAAGCTTTTCCTATGATTTGACCTGTTGACCTAGTTGTTGACCGCACATGACCCAGATTCAAACTTAACCTAGAGGTCATCAAGACAATCATTCTGACAAAGTTTCACAATGATAGTCATAAATGGTACCTCTAGGGTGTTAACAAGCTTTTCCTATGATCTGACCTGGTGACCTAGTTTTTGACTGCACGTGATCCAGATTCGAATTTAACCTAGAGGTCATCAAGACAATCATTGTGTTACCAAGCTTTTACTTTGATTTGACCTGGTGACCTAGTTTTTCACCCAACATGACCAAGATTCAAACTTGATCTAGAGATCATCAATATAAACATTCTGACTAAGTTTCATGAAGATTCAATCATAAATGTGACCTCTACAGTGTTAAGCTTTTCCTTTTTTATTGACCTGGTGACCTAGTTTTTGACCGCACATGACCTAGGAATTGTCAAGGCAATCATTCTGACCAAGTTTCACAATGAAACAAGTCATAAATGTGACCTCTAAAGTGTTAACAAGCCTTTCCTTTGATTTGACCTGGTGACCTAGTTTATGATCCAACATGACCCAAATTCGAACTTGATCTAGATATCGTCAATATAAACAATCTGTCCAAGATTCATGAAGAAAGAATAAAAAATGCGAAACTTTTCCTTTAATTTGACCTGGTGACCTAGTTTTTGACCGCACATGACCAAGATTCGAACTTGACCGAGGGACTATCACGACAAACATTCTGACCAAGTTTCACGAAGATACAGTCATAAATGTTAACTTTAGAGTGTTAACAAAATTGTGGACGGACGAACGGACGACGGACAAAAGGCGATCACAAAAGCTCACTCTGTCTATACGTGACAGGTGAGCTAAAAATTGTTGAATACAGACATTAATGTTATGGGATGGACATGAATTTTTAATCAACCTTAACCTACAAGCTTAAGTCATGTCATAAGAATACCCTGTATCTACATTCCAAGTAAAATGAACCTAGATTAAACAGACACATTTTTTTCTCAACCTTTAAATCCACATATTAAGTTTGTTTTTACCTAGATTGTATTATCTGTATACTGTTTGAGTAATGGCGAGATCCAGCTTTTTTTCTCTACCTTCAATAGGGACCTTGACATTTGTTTTGGGTTCAATGCAATTTTTCAACAGTATTTCAGTTATGTAATGGAAGGCAGATAACCTAACCAGTGTTCCTGGATTTTGTACCAGTATAAACCTGTTCTCCACAAGTAACTGCCAACTTCCCCACATGAATCAAGAGGTGGAAAATAAGTGATTTGAGACACAATGTCTTTTAACAAATCATCATGGTGAACAAACGCCTCACCAAGGGCTCAAACTCGTGGGCTACCTTGACCTTTGACCTACATGCATAAGTCATGTATGTATATGAACTACATATTGCCGTTTCCACTCACAATGTTTTAAGAACCTAGCTTGTCAACATATGAAAGCATCTAGATCTGTCTGTGAAAATATATATGTGGTCTATGAAAGTATGCTTTTGCTGTGACTGGCAATATCAAAAAAGTATGTAACAAGATTAAAGGTTACAGTCATAAAATGAATTTTGTTCAATAACTCGAACAACAGATCACTCAATCAAACTTTGCTGGTCCCAGCCAGTTGGAGTTAACGAAGATTGACTGTAATATTATGTGCAACATTTCAAACAATGTCTATTTATCTTTCATGTAATTTCAAATCACTAGATGAGGGGTGAAGGTCAGAGAATAAAAGCAATCAATTATGTCTCCAGATGTTTTAATGGATGGTTTTCAAACTGCATGGCTCAACTTTCAGTCCAACTGAGCTAATTATCACCCTTGACAAAGAAAAAATTATGCATGCGTTTGTTTACAACTGCCTAAGATGTGAGGCTTACAAAAATGAGCAAGATCTTTATGGTTTGGCTATAATTGCTTATTGATCACCCAAAAAGGAACTTTGCCACATATTCCATAGAATAAGACTGATTATAACAGTTACTGTCCATGAACAGAATGAACAGTGTATTTAATCAAGAAGGCATTGCTCACACTGTGGTCAAATATTTGACCGGGTGACCCAACATGACCCAGTTCAAACTTGACATAAATATTATCAAGACAAATATTCTGACCAAGATTCATAAAGATTTGGCCACAATGAGGCCTTTAGCGGTAACAAGGCAAATGTTGGACACCACATGATGACCAGTCACAGGTGAGCTAATCAGCAACCCTTACGAATGTGATAACAAATATTAAACATAACTTACCTCTAATGCAGTAAGGGCAATCATCTTTGATGAAGATGCAAGACAAACACCGCTCATGTCCACAGCTTTCAAGCAGTCTACGCCTCTTTTTCAAATCGTATGGGATATTACATGTTGGGCAGCAAAAACGTGTTGCTGTGTATAAATCTACAGCTGAATGTTTCAGAACATTAGGCCCCGACAACTGGAACACATCCAGCTTTGACTGTGAATTAACACTGTTGCTATCGAGATTAAATTGAGGACCACTGCACTCACTCACCTCCATATTTTCTTCATTTTTATGTAAAAGTAAATCAGCCCCTTCTTCATCTTTTGGCTCATATACTGGTATATCCCGAGATTCTGATTCAAAATCTTCATTCAAAGTTTTATTATCTTCACCTGAAAGATACACTCTATCAAACTGTGATTCTTTGGTTTCTCTGAATGAAGCTTGCTTACTTTGATCATCTGAATACTGAGATGAAGTCGACGATGGCTCAACACTTTTATCATCAAAATTTAACACATTCAGTTGTGGTTTAACTGCTTCTGTATCACTTACTGACCTGCTTTCTAAAGTAACTCGAGCTGTAATGTACTGTTCTTTCAGCTTTGGATTATCATGACCTGCTGCACTGCCATCAAGTTTTAACATAAGACCGTCACACTCAGACTCTTCGGAAACCTTGTAACTGACTTCCATATTCTCTTCATACATATTTACAGGGATACTGTTATCTAGTTCTTCACTTTTATCCTGATATACTGATACTGGTATATCCCTTTTATCTATAACCTTCTCTTGCATTGATTCTGATTGGTAATCTGTATCCCAAGCTTTCCCATCTTCACCTGAACGGAACACTGCATCAAGCTGTGATTCTTTGTTTTCTCTGAATGATGCGGACACACTTTGATCATCTGATGATGGAGTTGTAGTGGACAGTGGCTCAACCTCACCTGAAAGATACACTGTATCAAACTGTGATTCTTTGGTTTATCTGAATGATTCTGACACACTTTCATCATCTGATGATGGAGATGTAGTGGACAGTGGCTCAACCTCACCTGAAAGATTCACTATATCAAACTGTGATTCTTTGGTTTCTCTGAATGATGCCGACACACTTTCATCATCTGATGATGGAGATGTAGTGGACAGTGGCTTAACGTCACTTAACAGATTCACTGTATCAAACTGCGATTCTTTGGTTTCTCTAAATGAAGCTTTCTTACTTTGATCATCTGAATACTGAGATGAAGTTGACGATGGCTCAACACTAACTGCTTCTGTATCACTTACTGACCTACTTTCTAAAGTAACTCGAGCTGTAATGTACTGTTCTTTCAGCTTTGGATTATCATGACCTGCTGCACTGCCATCAAGTTTTAACATAAGACCGTCACACTCTCGACTCTTCGGAAACCTTGTAACTGACTTCCATATTCTCTTCATACATATGTACAGGGATATTTTTATCTGGTTCTTCACTTTTCTCCTGATATACTGATACTGGTATATCCCTGTTATCTATAACCTTCTCTTGCAGTGATTCTGATTGGTAATCTGTATCCCAAGCTTTCCCATCTTCACCTGAACTGAACACTGCATCAAGCTGTGATTCTTTGTTTTCTCTGAATGATGCGGACACACTTTGATCATCTGATGATGGAGATGTAGTGGACAGTGGCTCAACCCCACCTGAAAGATACACTCTATCAAACTGTGATTCTTTGGTTTCTCTAAATGAAGCTTGCTTACTTTGATCATCTGAATACTGAGACGAAGTTGACGATGGCTCAACACTTATATCATTAAAATTTAACACATTCAGTTGTGGTTTAACTGCTTCTGTATCACTTACTGACCTGCTTTTTAAAGTAACTCGAGCTGTAATTTTTCCACATTTTGTCCATTCAATTATGGAGATTTTCTATGTTTTGACAAAAAACGTTCAAAGTCGTCTGCTGCAGAATTGATGTATGAGGGAAAGGGTTAAAAGGACTAAGAGTAAATGCTTCATACATGTTTCTTCATTTTCTATTGGGAAACTTCCACAAATATTGAGATCCACAGAAATACAGATCAATGAGAGAAATAAGACAAAATATACATATATTAGGTTTCTTGTGTGGAGAATACACTAATGAAAATGGAGCAATTGCTTCCTTTCCTAATAAAGCTTTCAAGTGCTGCATAACTTCAACTATGAAGATCAGGAAAAAAGAGAGTTTACAGAAAAGTGTTATCATATTATTAACTGATTCATAGAAACATCTTGGTCACCATGTGTGTTTCTCAGAACTAAATTTTGATTACTTTTTGTGTGCTTAGACAAATCTTTATGTCTGTTAATGTTTTCAACATTCGACAAATCTACAGCAGACAACTTTTAATATTTAAAACATCTATGCAAAAGTATGCAAAATCTCTATGAATATTTTTTTTTATTTTTTATGTGTTGAAATCCTTCAGGCAAAGTGAGAAATTGCTCATTATAAGGATTTTGATTATTTCTCCTTTTGCCACAATGGTTTCTACAGCTGTCTGCTACATAGGGGTCAGAATGTCTCTGCAAGTTGGAAAGGAGAGAAAGCCAACTTTAAACTTACAATGTTATCCCTCTGATTCACATTTATCCAATGCCCAGGTAGCTCGGTCGGTAGCGACGCGGGCTGTCAATCCATGGGTTGTGAGTTTGAATCCCGGCTCGGCCACCTTTTTTTCGATGATTCACAAAAGTGAATGTGACATGCGTCATTCGTCTTCCACCAATGGGCTAAGTCTATGTGGAAAAGCAGCTAGTTGCTTGGGAAGATGGTTGTGTGAGTACTGGTTTAAGAAAACCATGAAGTGCATGAGTAGGTGAACTGGCCGCCCCGATATAACTGAGAAATTGTTAAAAACGGCGTTAAACCCCAAACAATCACTGATTCACATTTTTAATGAATTAAAATTATAACTCACCTTCTGACTGCAGTTTTCCAAGACAATGTAAACATTTTCATCATCTTCGAAAAAACTGTGGAATTCAACGATATTTTTATGTTTGAGATGCTCCTGTAACTGCACCTCACGCATAATCTGAAACGATAAAGGCGAAAAATTTAAATTGATAGCCTTATTATCATTTGATCTGACTACAATGTTAAACTTGTTAGGATTTGTTTTGTTTGTTTGTTTGGAGTTTAACGCCGCTTTCAACAGCTTTGGTCATATCACGGCGGTCAGTGCACCTACCCATGTTTTCCTGGCTTTCCCACACCAGTACTTACACAACATTCTTTCGAAGCCACTGACTACTTTCTCACATAGATCAGAGGTGAGAGGCAATGGAAAACATCGCCCGAAAGAATGTCGCCGCAACCGGGTATCGAACCCGTGACCTCCAGATCACGAGTCAGATACGCTACCAATTGAGCTACCCGGCCGGGCTAAACTTGTTAGGAGAAGGAGAAAGTACCGATCTTTTTTTTCCATAATGATTTAATCCTTTTCCACATACAGCAATTCTGCAGCAGACAACTTTGAAAGCTTCTTGCTAAACAAATGGGAAATCTCCATAAATGAAAGTGCGGAAACATTGTGGCAAAATCAAAAAATGCTCATTATGAGCAATTTCTCCACACATTTTCAAAAGTTGTCTGCAAGTGGGAAAAGGTTAACAAAGACAAATCTGATGCAAATTCAGGTAGCATAGGTCATAGCTATAAGGGTAAAGGTTAAGAAGTCTTGGATGTTTTAACATGTGGTTGTGCAGTTGATTAATCAATTAATTAATGAATGCTACTTATAGCTTTATGTATGAATTGCTAAGGTTATGCGATCATAATTGTTTTATTAGGGTATAACCCTTTCCCTCATATAGACGTCTGATGCCTCTGCAGCAGACGGCTTTTTGAATCTCCTTTTGCCACAATTTTTTCCATTTTTTGTCATAGGTTATCCATTCAATTATGGAGATTTTCTATGTTTTGACAAAATACGTTCAAAGTCGTCTGCTGCAGAATTGTCGTATGCGGGAAAGGGTATAACACTCACCATAACCCTTTCATTTACAGGAAAGTTTAGACTGGCATATCTTCAAACCAAATATACAAACAATAAAAGGTATTTGTTTTAGTAACATTTTACAGAACAAAGTGTTGGAATATAACCTTTGAAAACAGTAAGAAAATTGAAGAATAACATTATGAACGTCATCTATCTGCACCAGCAAATAACTGTAATAATTATTTTTATCCTTTTTAAAGTGAATCAAGCAGAGAGCAAACAAATATTCACTTGCAACTTCTTACAGTCTTATCATGATCTGCATATGCACTTACAAATTCTTAGTCTGATCTTGATCTACATGTACACTTGCAATTTCTTATAGTCTGTAATTGCAAGATCTACAAACTTTCGGACTTAATTTATTACTTTATGGGGAACGAACAATCAGACTTTTGAAACAGTTTTACCTTACCAATCTTTAAACTTTGAAATGGACTTCTCCGGCTTTGCCTTCAGAAGAGTGCACAGAGAAAAAATGTTGAGTTCAGCAGTTAGAGCCTGGTGAGACAGCACAGGTTACTGGTTCCGGTTCCATAGTGGTGGCACAAGTTGCAGCAGTCAATTTAGGGGAACCATTCCAAATGCAACTATTTTTATATACAGGTGTGCTTGTTTTGAAATTAAATTATAATCACACTGAAGGCTTGTTTCAAAAGTTAATTGAAATGTCAAACTGAAGGTAGCAAAATAAAATATGCAGATTTAAAATTCCAGTTGTTATGCGAGGAAAATATGTGTGGTAGCCAAGAATAGATGCATTGTTTTGGTGGAGTAATTGTTATTACCTGATTATTTTCCAATTTTGATCCATCATGATCAAATTATATATACATACAATAATTAATGTCTGCATTCCAGACAAACATCAAGCAATACACCTGTTTATGTTGAGTTAACCTTTTCCCACATCTAGACGCTTTCTGACGCCTCTGTAGCAGGCGACTTTTGAAAACATTGTGGCAAAAGGAGAAATTGCTCATAATGAGCAATTTCACCTTTTGCCACAATGTTTTCAACTCTATTCAATAATAATTAACTTTCATTTAAGGATTTTTTTTGCCCAAGATGTTTTAAAAGTTGTTTGCTGCAGATTTATTGTATTTGGGAAAGGGTTTAAATCTAACAGTCTCAATTTGAACTCTTTCCCACATACAACAAATCTACCTACATGTTCGATTGTTAAAGCAATTATTTAGTGAATTGTTTGAACGTAAGGGTAAATGCAAAAAAATATAACTGCCTGTTGAGCAATTTTCATATTATAATGCATCGATGGGTAATGAATAATGTTGTCAGACATAGCTTTGAGTGCTTGGTCAATACAATTCTATTAACCCTTTCCCTCATGTATATATATATATATATTTATAGAAGCTTTCCGACGCGTCTGCAGCAGATAGCTTTTTGAAAACATGGTGACGGAAGTAGAAATTGCTTAAAACCAGCAATTACTCCTTTTGTCACCATGTTTTCAACTCTATTCAAATATTGTTCTTTCATTTAAAGGGAGTTTCCAAACAATTTCGGGTATGTTTTCAAAGTTGTCGGCTGCAGAGTTGTCGTATGCGGGGAAAGGGTTAATCATTTGCATCATACATATGACAGTTAACACTTTTCGAGCAGCTGAGCAACAACTTTGGAATCCATGGTAGAAAAGGGTAGAAAATACTTAAAATAATTAATTTCATGGTACTTTTATCATATTTGTTCACTTTTGTTCCTTTTCAGAAAATGTTTTCCAAATTCATCCGCTAGTCATTTACTGAAAGTATTATTAACCCTTTCCAATAATTCAGTGTTATGCATCTGCAGCAGTGTGATACCTTATATGCAATTTCTCTAATAATATTGCCTAAATGTTTTCGACTTTATTTATTAACTATACTTTCATTAATAGAGATATTCTATATTTTTCCAATTAGTTTTGAAAAAAGTGCTGTATGTGGTAATAGGTTAAGTTAGGACATAACTAGAAGGCTTATTCTGAGTGATATGATCCAATCTCCACTCTTGAAGACTCTGAATCTCCCTGCAATCAAAGTGCAACCTGTAACCACACGACTTTGAAAACATCTGGGCAAAATATGGAAAATCTCTATGAATGAAAGAAAATTATTGAATGAGTTGAATAACTTTCTGGAGAATAGCCATTATAAGATTTCATCACTTCGTTTTAATATATATATATATGTATCTTTTTCATTTCATTTACAAAAGTAAGCAATCATGAGAGAAAAAACTGTAACATGAAACTGGCACCATAGACTCGGGATTGAAGCACACCTGGAATTTAGACTACATCTTTCTGTCTGTCTATAAAAACAGAAACAACCAACTGCCAGACAGGTCAATTAGGGTTAACCCTTTCCAACATAAAAATATTAAGCAACAGATAACCTTGAAAACATCTCAGCAACATTATTGAAAATCTCTATGAAATAAAATATAATTATTGAAAAGAGTTGAAAGCATTGTGGCAAAAGAAGATATTACTCATTATGAGCAATTTAACCTTTTACAACACAGTTTTAAAAAGTTGTGTGCAACTGATGCCCAGGTGGAAATGGTTAACACTTTCCCAGTATATCTTCTGTATCACTTTCAATTAAAATGAGCAATTTCTCCTTTTGCTACAATGTTTTCAACTGAGTAACAAACCTTACAATACTTCCTATTTTCTAGTATTGACCATTTCTTCCTTTGTTGTTTTTTAAAGCATTAATGATTCTGTAGACAACCATTATAGGTATACATGTATTTTATGTTGCTGTCTGTAATGGAGGAGGTAGGGAAAGGAAGTAATTAAGACGTAGATGGAATTGCCACTGTTTCTTGCTCCTCATTACTGAAATGATTGATGACCATTATGGATTGGGATTTCATACCACTCTTTCCCTGATATGTCATCTTTTTCAGCCGGCTACTTTGAAAAAAATCTTAGGAAAACAATATTATAGCTTGAAAATTGGGTATAAAAAAGCTCTGATACAGATTTGTAGAACAGTGGGAAAAGTAGTTATTAGAAATGTCATATAACCATGTCATACTGGTTACCCTTTCCCATATACATTGCTGATCATGAGCAATTTCTCCTTTTGCCACAATGTTTTCAAAGTCCTCTGCTGCAGAGGAGTAGAAAGCGTTCATCTGTACGAAAGGTTTAATACATAGTAATTTTCCTGTATCTAATAATATAATGTAATGAATTTCTATAAAAATGAAAAATTAAACCACACAAAAGCTCTCAGCAACTAGCTGTCTATCCATTTGCAATGTTTTTGCTCTAGACTTGATATTTTCCCGGATTTAATACAATAAATTACTGGTTTTTACAAACAAAAAACCTGGGATCCCACATGAATTTCTCATGGTTAATGTTTTAACAAAACTTGTACTTGTCGGAAGCCAGAGATAATAATCAAAACCTCGTAATATGTGTGTTTGTAACTATATTGTTTCAAATTACAGTGATAAAATATCATAAAACAAGCTTTAAACTTCCATAATTGAAATCACAACATGAGCAGAGCTCCAGGAAAACCAAACTAAGCGTAAGTTTGACATATTTGATTTCTCTCTGCTTTAAACCTTTCCCACATACAGCAAATATGCAGCATAATAATGAGACTTTAATATGATTAAGTCCAAAATATATAAAATGTCTATAAATGATATTATATTTCTTGAATAAAGTTAAAATCATTGTGGCAAATGGAGAAATTGCTCATTATGAGCAATTTCTCCTTTTGCCACAATGATTTCAAAAGTCGTCTGCTGCAGCAGCGTCAGGATTAATGGGAAAGCGTGAATGCATTCTGAATTACATAGGTTTGTTTAGACACTTTCTGACGCCTCTGCAGCAGATAGCTTTTTGAAAACATGGTATCAACGGAAGAAATTGCTCAAAACAAGCGATTTCTCCTTTTGCCACAATGTTTTCCACTTTTAGTCATAGGTTATCCATTCAATTTTAGAGATTTTCCATTTTTTTAACAAAATAATTGTTCAAAGTCGTCTGCTGCAGTATTGTCGTATGAGGGAAAGGGTTAAAAAGAAAGTGAAATCATAGATTATTGATGGATTACAAATGTTATATGAGCCAGTCCAGGAGAAAACCAACATTATGAACCAGTCCCCACAATTTCTGTCAAAGTAAAAAGAGTTATTCAGAAATACATGATCTCAGGTGGTGCAACATTAGACTACCGGTAGGCATATATTCACTGCATAAGATGGGAGAGCCCAGAATCATTGACGAGGATTTGATTACCCCAGAGGAAGTGTAATAAAACAATCATGTCACAAAATCGAAGATGCCACATTAATCTCCATTCTTCATTAATGAGTTATCTAATTTAAATATTTTGCTGATTAAATTCAAGGATTACAATTTATGTTTTACTCCAAAGAAACTACTGGTTTTACCCAGGGACATATAGATTAGATACCCAACTGTGCAGCCTTTTTAAATAAAGTTTTCATAATCATTATTATTTCTATACCTAAATCCACTATATACATGTAATTACATATATGACAACTTGAAAATGCAACATAAATTTTGGATCACAAAGGCTTTTAACCCTTTCCCTCATATAGACGCTTTCTGACGCCTCTGCAGCAGACGGCTTTTTGAAAACATAGTGACAAAAGAAGAAATTGCACAGAACGTGCAATTTCTCCTTTTGTCACAATGTTTTCCACTTTTTGTCATAGGTAATCCATTCAATTATGGAGATTTTCTATGTTTTGACAAAATACGTTCAAAGTCGTATGCTGCAGAATTGTCGTATGAGGGAAAGGGTTAAGTTGCCAAAAGACTGAAAACTATATTTTCAAAATGTCATGGTGACCAGAAAACCATGTAATCCCTAAGTTTAAACTAGACTACAATAATAAATGGAATTGTCTGTAATGAACATTTTCTCACAAAGAGAGACCATCTTTCAAGACTATACAATTAAGGCACCTTGGGTGTTTCACAGAATAAGAAAACCTATATCTATATTTGGTAATTCCATATCTGTCGGAGGTTCATCTCCATTTGTAAATTTAATTGGCTTCCTTTGAGAAATATATTACGTCATTCACCATGTGTGTATCAGATAATTGTTTTTTGCAGGGTCAAACCAAAATGTCCCCAATCTGTTTAAAATTGAGCTGGATTTAGGAAAATCATCGTTACCAATTTATTTACAATCACAATTTATGTAGATACAGATCAACCTGCTCTATCTGATCCATAATTCATAATTAAATCGTTCCTGAATTACGACACCCACTTTGTCATCTCCGCAGCAGACTTCTTTTAGAAAAAGTCGTGGCAAAAGGAGAAATGCTCTGATGCTCGAGTAATTTCTCCCTTTGACATAATGTTTTAAACTCCATTCAATAATAAAATGTTTGATATTTTTGCCTGTATAATGTTTTCAACTCCATTCAATAATAAAATGTTTGATATTTTTGCGTGTATAACGTTTTCAAAGTTGTCTGCAGCAGATTTGGCGGGAAAGGGTTCAGGAGTTTATTATTTATAACTAAAAATATCACTGAAGATGATAAATACCTCCAAAACAGCACCTTGACTCAAAATATGGCTTCCGACCGACCAACAAAAGGAGAAATTGCCATTTTGTGCAATTTCTTCTTTTGTCACTATGTTTTGAAAAAGCCGTCTGCTGCAGAGGCGTCAGAAAGCGTCTATATGAGGGAAAGGGTTAAGTTAATTGCTTCTCTTAATACTAACACAGTTGAAGAGGTTGTATTATATCATCTTACTACAAATCCTCACATCAATCAGTATATTTTTAATAGAAGAGATATTTCATATTTTTGCCCATTTGTTTTCAAAAAAGTCTTTAGCAGATATGTTGTATGTAGGAAGTGGTTAAATGTTATCTAAAACGATTTATCTTTTATCTAGTGTATTCTATCCTATCAATTTCCTCTGAACATTTTCTATTCCAGCAACAAAATGTCTGCTGATAACACTATCTAGGCAGAAGCAGATGAAACTCAGCAAGTCTCTAATTTAACCCTGAAACCTTTCGCACATGATACAACAAATCTGCAGCAGCCAACTATAAAAACATCAAGGCAAAACTAATGAGAATATCTAGAAATGAAAGTATAATAATTGAATTAAGAGTTGATAACGTTGTGGGAGAGGGTTTTTGCTTGATGGATAGTAGTTTAATGTGAACTGCTTTGAAAATGTCTGATAATTTGCTTGACATATAGAAAACTAGACAAATACTTTTATAAAGATTTGAAAACATTGTAGGAAAAGTCAAGAAATTACAAATTATTGGAAGCAATTTCTCCTCTTCCATCAGTTCCTTTTAACAAGATTACCGCATAGTGAACACCATTTCTCGTCCGGGGTTTTGTTAGTCAAAAAAGGGGTGTTACTGAAAAATTATTAAAGCCAGAGTTATGTGACTTTGTATAGACATGCATGTGGTTCCTAGAAACATGTGTAGAAACATGTGTACCAAGTTTTGTTTGAAAATATTGAACAGTTTTTGAGTTATATGGTAAGGTTAATGTTTTGTGACGACGACGAAGTCAAGGGTATCACATAAAAGCCTGACTTTTTTTCTTCGAAAAACAGACGAGCAAAAAAGCCGTCTGCTGCATTTTTAATGCATTTAAAGTCATCCCTGCAAAGAAAAGGGTTTATATGCTTAATAATTATTGTATCAAATAATGCACTGAATTTAGCAAGGCCCTCCTTTATTAAAAAACTTTCAATTACTTGGCACTATTATGGAATTTAAGCCAAAAACTATGAGTACTTTCTTCTTTATCAAACTGCTTTCCAAAGTTACAACACCAGATGACTTTGAAAATGTCCATGCAAAAATGTGGAAAATCTGTAAAACTGATGATATATTATTAAATAGAGATGAAAATATTGTGGTACGAGGAGAGATTGCTAAATATGAGCAATTTCTTCTCTAGCCACAGCGTCCTGAATAAAGTATTGACTGCTCTTCCGCAGATACTTAATACTGCATCTGTAGGTGGGAAATGGTTAATGCCACTGCTGCACACTATAATATAACCATTGTAGAACACTAAGGAGGAGTTGTTCAAAGCTTGTAATTTCTCAAAGAATTCAAAGCCAACTTCTTCTACACCTTTCTCATTTGCACTCATTTTGACGCATCTGCAGTAGAAAACTCTTGAAAATATTGAAATTATTCATTTCGTTTGCCACAATGTTTTCATCTCTATTCAATAATTTTTACTTAAGAGAGATTTTCCAAATGTTTGCCTGCATACTGTTTACTGGATGTCTGCTGTAGAACTATCTTGTATGTGAAAAAAGGGTTAAAAATCACATCAGGTACAGTGTTATCTTTCATTCCGCATTTTGAGTTACATTTCCCTTAACGTTGTTATCAGCAATCTATTTCAATAAAATATTCCCACAAAATGCAAACTTTCCAAAGAAAATAAGTTCAACTGTTCAGTTAATAGAATATGTTTATCATGCTTGTGCAGCTCACTGTTATTAGGGTAGAAAACATGGTTTTCACAATCATAGTCCCTCAACAGTCCCTTAATCAACTGTCAGGTCCTTGCATCAAACAACAGTACTTACTTAAAAGTTCCAGTTCTAACCCTTTCCCACATACTGCTACTACAACTCTGCAGTAGACCAAGAATGTGGAAAATCGTTGTAAATGAGAGTATAATTTTAAATATATAATAGTAATTTCTCATTTTATCACAATGGTTTTTTTTACTGCTGTAGATGCGTCTGAATGTGTCTGCAAGTGGGAAATGTTTAAAAGTTCATGTTCTAATTTTCCTTGAACTTAAAAAATCTTATGCATTTACAAAAATCTTTCACGTGTGATCCAAATGTGTTGACTTCCCATTTCAATCTTTTAATGCAGTTAAATATTTCGCAAATTAGTCATCCTGACTAAAAAGAAAGTGAAAAGATTACAAATGATGTGGAATAAATAGGAAGTGCAAACTGTGGGTATTAATCCTAGTATTACATCAAGCTTGATTTTCGGTCAAAATCGGATTTTTTATCTGTATAATGTTGGCGGGTTTTATTTTTCCAATTCTAAATCAATCCATTCTTAAAACAGTGTCAGTCTCATGGATAACACACTGCGTAAAGGAGATCAATAACGGTTCAACTGTTTACCTTAAATTATATAAATGAATACTTTCTCCTTTTCCTGCAATATTTCTAATTACGTTGGCCGCCCATCCAGCCCTGAAAGTTGCCTGTATCCCATGCAATATTTCTAAAAAATATATAATTTTAGTGATTAGGGCTGAGAATCGGAGCTTTTAACCCTTTCCCTCATATAGACGCTTTCTGACGCCTCTTCAGCTGACGGTTTTTTGAAAATGAATACTTTCTCCTTTTCCTGCAATATTTCCAATTACGTTGGCAGCCCATCCAGCCCTGAAAGTTGCCTGTATCCCATGCAATATTTCTAAAAAAAATATATAATTTTAGTGATAAGGGCTGAGAATCAGAGCTTTTAACCCTTTCCCTCCTATAATAGACGCTTTCTGACGCCTCTGCAGCAGACAAAACGTGCAATTTCTCCTTTTGCCACAATGTTTTCCACTTTTAATCATAGGTTATCCATTCAACTATGGAGATTTTCCATGTTTTGACAAAATAAGTTCAAAGTCGTCTGCTGCAGAATTGTCGTATGAGGGAAAGGGTTAAGAGGTGTCGGGATTCATTTGACTATTTTCATTGTGTCCTATGAGTGACTCAAAGTATTGACAATTTTCTATCCAGGAGGTCACAAATAACCAGTGATAAATCAGTCAACAATGGCCACAGCTATAATAGGAAACTACTTGTTAATATTGTAAATCTTACCCTTCATATTGTTAACAGTAAATGTTACCCGATAGGATATTTTTACAATAAACTGCATGCAGCAGTTGACATTTAAAACATTTGGACAAAATTATTTAAAAATTTCTATAAACAAGTTTTAAATTATTACAAATACAAAAGCAGTCCCTAAGACAGTATCTTGGCCAATATATCTAAAATCTTGAAAATGTATATATTTAATTTTTGGATAGAGTTGAAAACATTGGCAAAATGAGAAATTGCTCATTATGCATAAGATTGTCTTCTACTGCAGATACGTCAAAATGATGGAAAGGGTCAATACAATATACAACATGTAACCTTGACGAAGTTTGCTATCAGTAATTTAACACTCAATGTAACAGATCTATTGAATTTGACAAATTCACTTGCACTAACTAGCCCATAATATTTTGACATTGTCATGCATATATTAATTGTACAAAAACTCCTTTGATTGATTTAAGTTTTGTATGACATGCACTTTATCAGCAATGAAAATGAAAATTTAATCTATACATATATACTCTATACGTATACTTCATTTTAAGTAAGGCTATTAATTATACAAAATCAGTCTATTTGGAAATGTTATTGAATTCCTTTCCCACAGACAAAAATATGGAAAACCTCAATAAATGGAAATTTATTTCAAAGAGTTGGAAACATTGTTTCCAAAGGAATAATTGGCGATGTTTGACTGTATCAGCAATTTAACACTCAATGTATGAAATCTATTGAATTTGACAAGTTTATTTCAAAGAGTTTCCAAGGAGTAATTGCTCAAGATCAGACACTTCTCAATCTGCCTAAATAGTAAATATTTTTAACTGTAATATTATAACTTTCATCTATAGAAAATGAGCATGTGTTTGCCTCAACATGCTTCAAAGTAGTCAAAGTTTCAGAATTGTTATAATATGGTGGAAAGGGTTATCATAGACCTTGTGGTTACAATGTTCTCGTTTCCCACAATACTATTCCGCCTCTAACCTACTGTGACTATAAACCCTTTCCCTCATATAGACGCTTTCTGACGCCCCCGAGTGCAGCAGACGGCATTTTGAAAACATAGTGACAATAGAAGAAATGGCTCAAAACGAGCAATTTCTCCTTTTGCCAAAATGTTTTCCACTTTTAGTCATAGGTTATCCATTCAATTATAGAGATTTTCTATTTTTTGACAAAATATGTTCAAAGTCGTCTGCTGCAGAATTGTCGTATGAGGGAAAGGGTTAAGTAGGATGTAAATTATGTTTTCAAAACAGACAACTCTAACAATAGTTCATATCAAGGTAAGGGGATCAAATTGTAGACAATAGGGGACTCGATCAACCAAGATTGCTCCAACCGGACTAAATGAACCTAATCAAACTTCTACCCAACACAATAGACACATCCACAGACGAGATCATTTGATCCTGTCCATGGGTGAAGGTATGAGTCGGCATTACTAAACAGTGTAGGTTCAGATCAGTTTAATTCAACTGCTTCATTTTATCATAATTTACATCAGTTGACAGAAACTTCAAACAAGCTTGTGAAAGAAGTATATGGACACAGCAGATCCTGATCATGCTGGGGATGCACAGGCTGATCTGGCTCTACACTGTTCACAAGAGCTAACTTGAGAAATTAGTTTCTCTTTTTCTCAAGTCATCTGTGGCATTGAGAAGTATTAATCTAACCAAATTGCAGATTCATTTCGACCCATCTGCAGAAGACATCAGTTGAAAACAATGTGTCAATGGTAGTTAGTAGTTATACTTTCACTAATTGAGATTTGCCATGTTTTCATCTCGGTGTTACATCTGCAAACTTGCTGTAGGTGGGAAAGAGTTCAGTTATATGTTGCAGGGAAGGGTTACACACAAACAAGATATTTGCAGCAAACCACTTTGAAAACATATAGGCATAACAGTTACAACTAGAACTATCACTTAAGATGATAAATACCCCCTAAACAGCACCTTGACCTTCACCATAATTTAATAAGTAAAAGGGCCATAACTCTGCATGCATGCATGCAATTGTAACCCCTTTAGGGTATGCACATCTCCTCTTGGTATAGAAGATTCATGTAAAATTTTATTGAATATTCAACCCCATTGTTTGTAAGAAATAGGCCAGACAAAATATGGCTTCCTACCGACCGACCGACAGACAGACAGCCCGACACAGTGACTCCTATATACCCCCTCTTCTTCGAAGGGGGTATAATGAACACATATCTATAAATGAAAGTGTAACTTTTGTGTAGGGCCGAAAACATTGTGGCAAACGGAGAAGTTGATCTATGATGAGCATTTTCTTTTGAAGTTGCCTCAAAATGTGAGTGGGAAAGAGTAATCAACAAGTTGATACAGCCTCAGGCAAGGTATATTGTTTTCAATCACAATATCTTAATGCTGATAATGTCCCCAAAAGCCTTTTATCACACCAACAAGATTAGATTTTCAAAATAGGTAACACGAAATTTGAGAACCCTTAAATGTCCTATATTATTATCGCTGATGGGTGTATATAAACATCCTGTAGTTTGCTACCCAGCTGTTTTATGGGGTCACTGGGTTAAAGCTGGATGTTTGGGTACTGTGATGATTCATCTAATCTCTATATTGGAATACACAGTGAATGACTTTCAATAGCAGCTATTTTGTACGTCATACAAACCTTTCAAAACATATGGGGATATTGGATATCCCCACCCTTTTACAATACAAGGTAATTTACAGCCAATTTTTACCCCATAATGATTCCTCCCTGGTCCTGCAGCAGCAGGCGATAAATTAGAAAACATTTGTAATAGTAATACATGTAAACAGTGTCACAGTTCATTTACAAGAGACCACAGAGGGTCATTATCACTCCACTGTATTCATTTGACAAAAATCACTATAGCCATATGAGCCGAAATAACCCCACCCCATGGTGGTCATGTTTTTTGACCAATTAATCATCATGGCATAAAGGAATATTGTAGTGGGTAAACAAAGGAAACTTTCAACACAATTATTTGAAAATCAGCCATATAGTGTCATAGGAGAAATTGTTTCAAGTTTTCACTCAAGCCATATCAGGCATTTTTTAAGCCTCCATATTTTTTGCCTTGATGTTTTAAAAGTTGTCTGCTTCAAATTTGTTGTATGTGGGAAACGTTTAAGAAAACATGATAACAATCAGGCCTTCAACGGACATTTGATTGAAATTTACACTGCCAGGGTCAATGACTTCTATCAAAAAGTTGTATGATTTGATGAAAAATTAACCAATTTGAAATTGGATTGTTATCAGTGATTTAGTCTAAATGTACCATGTCCTTGGTGGTCAGTTTTAGATGCATCACGATAACAGGTGAGATAATTAAAGGTAAAAATAGTCACACAATGATAATTTATTACTTGGATGATAGTATGTCAGATCTTTTGTCATATCAAGATACTCTTTGCCTAATACAGTAGAAAACAAGCAAGCAATTCTTCCCTTTTTGGCAACATATTCAACTTTATTTATATCAAAAATGAAACTTCAAAAAGTTTCTGGTACTTTATACTTTTACCTCATAGGTTTTTAAAGTATATAAGTAGAGGAGCTATAAATGATAAATCAGGTAACAACAGATGGATGTGAGCTTGCCTTTTTAACCCTTCCCACATGCAAAAACATGTTTATGCTGCAGCAGATGACTGTTGTAAACAGTGCGGCAAAAGGTGATAATTTGCTCATCAAAAATATCATTTCAACTCACTTCAACAATTATACAGTAATTTCTAATAATTGTCTATAGTTTTGCCTAAATGTTTTTTCAGTTTCTGAATAACCAATTCTTCACTAACAATTAGGATTGCAACCATATGATTGATCCATTTCAGCAATCACTTATACTTGTGTGTGCTTTCTTTAAAAAGCAATCAGAAATTGAAATGATCCAATGGTTACAACAGTTTAGCTTTTATTTCTATATTCAATACTATCAAAAGTTTGATAAATACTTTGGAAATATTTGGACAGCATTCAAACTTGAAAGAAAACATGTTTTAAAAAAACAGAAAAATCTTTAATTTTTACCATTCATAGCTTTGGGTATGTTTGAATATTAATACAAAATCAGCGTGGGCTGTGGTAAATTTAACTTGATGAACTCCTAGCTATTTTAAAAATATGTGGTTGGTTCTTTCTTGGTTTAACTTGACATAAAATGCACAAGGTGAGATTAATTTCACCTCTGCAGCAAATGATTTTTGAAAACATTGTGGCAAAAGGAGAATATCACTGTGATGCTGTGAATATCACCTGCTGCATATGTGTCGAAATGTGTCTGCTGCATATATGTCTAAATGTTTCTGCTGCATATATGTCGAAATGTGTCTGCTGCATATATGTCTAAATGTGTCTGCTGCATATATGTTGAAATGTGTCTGCTGCATATTTGTCTAAAATGTGTCTGCTGCATATTTGTCTAAATGTGTCTGCTTCATATGTCGAAATGTGTCGTCGAAATGTGTCTGCTTCATATATGTCTAAATGTGTCTGCTGCATATTTGTCTAAATGTGTCTGCTGCATATATGTCTTAATGTGTCTGCTGCATATATGTCGAAAAGCGTCTGCTGCATATATGTCTTAATGTGTCTGCTTCATATATGTCTAAATGGGTCTGCTGCATATATGTCGAAAAGCGTCTGCTGCATATGTGTCAATCTAAATTTGTCTGCTACAAATATGTCAAAATGTGTCTGCTGCATATATGTCGAAAAGCGTCTGCTGCATATGTGTCTAAATGTGTCTGCTACATATATGTCAAAATGTGACAGCTGCATATGTGTCTAAAGCATCTGCAAGTGGAAACGGGTTAAGGGTTGATTTATATGAACATTACTCTGAGTAAGGTATGTTATTTTCTGGTCCAAATTACTCTGTCCTTTTCAAAAGCCCCAATATTCATAATTAATCCAATCAAACCTCTTTATGATTTGACATAACGTGGATTAAGGACCATTAAGCAGGTGTCTACGATATAAAATTCACTGGATATTTCCATATCAACCCTTTCCCTCATATAGACGCTTTCTGACGCCTCTGCAGTAGACGGCTTTTTGAAAACATAGTGACAAAAGAAAAAATTGCACAAAACGTGCAATTTCTCCTTTTGCCACAATGTTTTCCACTTTTTGTCATAGGTTAACCATTCAATTATGGAGATTTTCTATGTTTTGACAAATAACATTCAAAGTCGTCTGCTGCAGAATTGTCGTATGAGGGAAAGGGTTAAATTCTTTCCCGAACTAAAATGCCCAGAGGACTAAAAGATAGAAAGTAGTGAACTGGTCGATTCCCTTCAATATTTCTCTTATGTCTAAACTTAATCCTATGCTGTGGGTACTCAAAAGAATCGTCTCACACAACATAGGGTTTGAGGGTCATATAAGGATTTTGGGATGTGAAATACTCTTCTTATCTCAAGCTCTGAATGCCTGGTTTTTATTTGATATTTCAGCGGATTATGCAGTGGCACTGCTTATTTCTGTAAATGATAAGCAATAGCTTCTTTTCTCAATATATATCCCTTTTCAAATTTATGGGAATTTTTTTTTAAAAAGGGTCCAGTATAGAATGCATTTTGAATTTCCCCTATTATAGGTTTTTGCTTAAAAGAATCTCAGTCAAAAGGAGAAGTGTTAATGAAGAAATGATTTAAATAGGGGCAATTAATGCACATAATATTAACCTTGGCCTACTCAGCCATTTTAACCCTTTCCCACATACAGCAAATCTGCAGTAGACGACTTTGAAAACAAATTGGCAAAAACGTGAAAATTTTCTATAAATGAGAGTTTAATTATTCAATGAGTTGAAAACACTGGCAAAAGTAGAAATTATTCACTATGAGCGCTTTCACCTTTTGCCACAATGTTTTCAAAAGTCGTCTGCTATGGAGGCGTCAGACAGCATCCGCATATGGGAAAGGGTTGATCAAGTAAATCATACCTACCTTCTGTCTTTGATGAGGTTTGGAAATTCTGTGCTTTGATATAATCTTTCCAGCATAAATTTTATTGGAGTTGAGATCAAGCATTTCATAGCACTTTGCAAAACCACCCTGAAAAATATGATAGAGAAACAATACATTAGTCATGTGTTCCTGAGAATGAAAAACGCTGTATACATCCTGCATATTGAATTGTCACTATTATCCCAAATATCAACCAATCTGCAGCCGACGACTTTGAAAAATTTAGTTAAACATAATCTATATATGATAGTACACTGAATGAATGAAGCTGAATTTATTGTGATAAAAGGAGAAATTGATCATCATGAGCTATTTCTGGTTTAATCACAATGTTTTCAAAAGTCATTGGTTGCAGAGGCATCGGAAATCATCTGTATGTTGGAAAGGGGGTTAATTAAGTGATACATTCAGTCAGAGGAACATAAACACTGTACATTTCTATGATAACTGACCTTTCTACAATGTTCAACAGGAGACAGTTGAATATACACATGGTATAATATATAATACCCTATCATAATAATGTTCTATTTTCTTTGGACTTTTTGTTAACCCTTTCCCTGATATAGACGCTTTCTGACGCCTCTGCAGCAGAAGGCTTTTTGAAAACATAGTGACAAAAGAAGAAATTGCACAAAACGTGCAATTTCTTCTTTTGCCACAATGTTTTCAACGTTTTGTCATAGGTTATCTGTTCAATTATGGAGATTTCCTATGTTTGGACAAAATACGTTCAAAGTCGTCTGCTGCAGAATTGTCGTATGAGGGAAAGGGTTAAAGCAGACGGCGTATTGAAAACATAGTGACAAAAGAAGAAATTGCACAGAACGTGCAATTTCTCCTTTTGTCACAATGTTTTCCACTTTTAGTCATAAGTTATCCATCTGACAAAACACGTTCAAAGTCGTCTGCTGCAGAATTGTCGTATGGGGGAAAGGGTTAACTTTATTCAGTAATTATCACTTCTTTTATACAGACTTTTGCCAAGGAGACTTTCGATATTGTTTACTGCAGGTTTGTTATATGATGGAAAGGGTTTTATAAAGCATGTATGTGCTGGTACATGTCAAACCAGTATGACAGGCTTCTAATCACTGATCTTCCTTATAAGAATATCAATATCTCATAAATATTGCAGAGTCAGAGTCTGATAGACAGCCCTGACACGATAACCCAGGTTTGGATATTTTCTGATCAACACTTTTATTCACTAAAATAGAAGTTTTATCAACTATTTCTCTGACAAATATAAATTTGATACCTCATCAATAGAAAAAACGGTTGAAAAGATAGAAAATTATCTAGCTGAATTTTACTGATATTCAAGCAAGCGTAAAGCTTGTTATGCAATCGATTTACCGGTAAGATAAATAAGTTTTAAATAAACAAACTTTTTTTTTACACTCGTAATATCGTTGAGGTCTGGTTTGCCATGGCGGTGTTCAAATTATAGTCTATAGTTACCTAATTTGTACAGCTATTAAACAGATTTAGTTAAATTAACATAAATATAAATGCAGTGTTATGTATTTCGGAACAAATGAAAAACTCAATTATATAGCAATGAAAGGGTAGAAAAGTCTCAGAGGAATTCTATTTTTTTGCTGTCTGCAGCAAAATTTGGAGTTTCCCATGAAACAGATGTGATTATCATGGCCCGAAACACAAAACCAGCACAAAAATAACCCCCATGGCTACATAAAGAGTTAGTTGTTGTATTATGTTTCTTTATTTTCAGTGGTTAAGTGGCTAGAATTCTTACTGACATTGAAAAACTTATCCCAAATCAAGCCATGATATATAACCTGGGGCCGTATTCACAAAGCTCCTAAGGAAAAAAATATTCCTTAAATACGGAGATTTCCCTCAAGTTTCACCATTTTCTCCTTATCTCTAAGGAATTTCCTAAAAAGCTATTCACAAAACTCCTTAGGTGAAAATATTCCTTTTTTACCTTAAAAGTTAAGGAGCCCTGAACCATGCCTCAACTTTTCCCTTAAAGTTAAGGAAAATCTAAAATAGCATATTCTCGATATCAATGGCCGCCGTATCGTCGCTTGAAATAATCAAAACGTTTGTACATGCTTGGGTATGCATTGGTGAGTAAAACTCTCATAAAGCATCATATTTTATCTTTTATCAAACCTCAAAAAAACTGGACATTCAATTCACAAAACGTGGGAAAAAACAACCTGTGAAGCTTATATTGGCAATAAAATACAAGTCCATTAAACCCTTCCTGCTAATAAAAACTGCAGTTATTCACATAGAAATGTGTCAATCTTTTCCCTTATTATATCGAAAATATCTTTGCATAAATATGGAAAATCTAAACAAGTCAGTATGTGTATGTTGACTTATCAAATCCAGTCATAAATATTGATGCAAAAGGAGAGATTGATCCTTATGCCAACAAAAAAATCTTTCTGCATTTCTTAAAAAGGATTACATATTTGTAAATAGCAGTAAATCTCCAGGATGAACATTTATTTCTGTTTTATCTATTGAATTTTGTTGTATAAATTGAACATTGATCATCTTCGAAAGACCATTGATTTTACCCAATGAATATGTAATTAACCTCTATTCAACCTCTATCAAATTAGACCTTGATGCAGATCTGTAGATATTTCAATGAACATTGCTGGAAAAGAGGAAATTGCTTTTGAAAGATAACTTTTCATGCAATATTTATAATTAGATTTCTTGTCACAATGTTTTCAAAAGTTGTTTGCAGCAGATATATTAAATGTGTATGCATGGGAAAGGTTTAAAGTGCTAGAACAATATAGCCCCAGACTGGAGTCTATCAAAGTGTCGATGGTAAGGACATTGTAAACAACTTTTTCAGCATGAACAAATTATTTTTATGACTAAATAAACACAGAGAATTGAAAAGTACCAGTACCCTCCAATATCTTTATGACTATAAACTTTATGAAAGTTGATAACTATTGTTATAGAAAGATATTTGAATGAGTCACTATGCAATAGCAGCTTCAATAAATAATTCATGAACAACTTGGGCATGCAGTGTTTTAATACCGGTTTCTTTTCTGCTGATATAATCTAGCTTTGAGTCTGTGACAGATGTCTTTGGTAAATACCGTGAACAAAGAAGTAATTGGATTATGATGTTGGATGGCTGCTCCTTTGCAATGTTTTCTACTAAACTGAGAGTCAGGAAGTCGAAACTGAGGTGGTATTTCAGTATTTGTTTTTGGCTTTGGCTTGGAGAAGTCTCCGCTCTTCTATAAAAAGAAGACAGTAAAACTTAACACGCTATTTGATTGCAAGAAAAATCAACTGCTTGACAATTGCATAAACAAGTTATCTAACAAGTTGACTTGTATGGTGCTTTATGCCACTTTCAACAGTTTTTCATATCACAAAATTGTCTATGCCAAATTACCAGTACTGCTGCATGGTAAGCATATATCCCGAACCACTACATTAGTCGTAATGATATCCCCGCAACCCTGACTGGGCCACGGAAGGAAATCACTACTACAATTCTTTAATAATATAATTTGGTAAGACTCAGCGAGGGATCAAACTTTGGTCTCCTGCTCACAAGGCGGACACTGTGAGACACTTTAAACCAGCACACCACCCACATGTTTATACCTTACATTAGACTCTCAGGGGATATTCAACCATAGTGAAGTTATTAGTCGCCGGGCAGAAGCCCGCGACTTCTATTTTTAATAGGTTTTCGGAAATCACATGGGAGGAGGGATTATTATTAGAAAGAAACACATTTAGATGTCTTGAACATATTACAATTGTGTTTGTTTAAAAACACTAGGTAATGACACATCTAAAATGAAATAAATATTCCGATGTTTTAGGTATTTTCAGTTTCTTTATTTTGACTCTTATTTATGTTTTTTTGTTTTATTTACGAAGACAAAACAGTCCCTATTAGCTAGACTGATATACTTTATTTTACACTATATACTACATGTACTCAAAAGGCGATAACTACACAAATTTACGTCGCAGTCTAATTTGTTTACATACGCGCACCTGCTTGAAGCGTGACTCGCGAATACCAACTGCGTAGATCAATCTCCTTTGCAGAGAGCCGTTTCTTTACACTCACTTACAAATAGTAAATGTTTATTTGGTTCGAAACAAATGAAGAAATGAACAAACCGAGATAAAACTAGTTTTAATAGAAAAATTACTTTGAACGAACACTCTCTGCCTATAAAGAGAGTTTCAAGAACGACACCTCTGCGAATAAGAAAGAATCGGGTCTTTCGTACAAAATTATTTCGTCTTTGACAATTTTAAATGTGTCATTCCCTAAAGGCATGTTGCTTCCGATCTGCATCAATGACATAAGGGTGCTCATCATAATATAATTTTAAAACATGAGTAGTTTGTTATTTTCATTATAAAAAAGGAAGGAAAGAATTAAAATAAATTAACATGTTGTAGGGCTCAGTTTATGTTCGAAATTAAGTTTAAATTATACAACAATTTCAATGAGATTTAACTGTTTAGTTGATATTATATTTCGAAGGTGGTCTAATTTATAAATATTGGACTACATTTCAACATTTGTTAAAGTATGATATAATTAGGATGCCAAGCTAATATCATTTTGAGAAAAAGAGAAAACTCATGTCTTCAGCGATTTAACCCTTAACTCATTGTTTTAAAAGTAGATTGCTGCAAAGGTGTCCACTGTTGACTTTAATAGAGGAAAGGTAAAATGACGTGCTTTTGCATGCAAATCCTAAATTGTCTGTTTTGTGGTTTTATTGAAACAATAATAAAATTCAAATACTCTGACAAACATCTTGAAAAGTGTATGTGGAATTCACAAATCTTATAATAATTCCTTAATGAAAGCACTGTATACATACTAAGACTAATGATTGGCAAGATTTCTCATTTCCATTACTGTTTATGATCAATAATTAGTTGGTTGTGTGTATGGTCAACCTACTTTGGAATGGAGATTGATCATAAACAATGAAAGGCTTCAATTATCACTCACTTCGTTGACAAAACAATGCAAGTTATGATACATTTTCCCTTGACCCCACCCCTGATGTTCCAATATGCCCCTCAGTTGATAACTGTTTATTCAACTACTATAATGTTAGTGTTATGCATAACTGCACTATGGATATCCGGCGACATTGATGCGGTGCATCAACTTTCTCTTGTATCAAGTGTTGATGAAGCTCACTCAGCCTAATGGCATCTAATATATATCTTTCAAATTTACATTCAAGAGCCTATAAATCTTGAAAGCCCAATGAATTGCATTGAAAACAGTGTCAATCTGGCTTCAACCAAATTTCAACTCCCTAGATTATTATTAGGCCTTTCTTCTTAGTTTAACCCTTTCCCTCATACAACAACTCAGCAGCAGACGACTTTGAACATATTTTGTCAAAAAAAAAGAAAATCTCTATAATTGAATGGATAACCTATGACTAAAAGTGGAAAACATTGTGTCAAAAGGAGAAATTGCTCGTTTTGAGCAATTTCTTCTTTTATCACTATGTATTCAAAAAGCCGTCTGCTGCAGAGGCGTCAGAAAGCGTTAATGGTACCATGAGGTTTAAGACATGTTGACTAACTATTCAAAACTGTAATAAGATTATAATTTAAACAGATTAATCAATGGTCCTTTACTCATGTTCCTTTGTTTTTACGATTTTTAGAAACTTAATTTAAGTTTGTCAAATCAATGACATAAGGATTCGCATCTGCAGGAGACAACTTTTGAAAACATTGTGTAATAAAAAGCTGTTTCTCTTTTCAATGCCGCAATCTTTTCAAATCTAATCAATAATTGTACTTTCATTAATAGAAATTTTCCCAGAGTTTTGCCTAGATGTTTTGAAACTCATCTGCTGTAGATTGCGAGAAAGGGGGTTCAAGTGCTGATTAAGTCGGTAAAAAAACACTGAGTAACAGATTACTGTTTTAAAAAACAAGATTATAGTTTAATCTTTTTATTTAACATTCAACCCTTTCTCACGTACATACACTTTCTGACGGCTCTGAGCAGACAACTTTAATAAAACAGTGTGACAAATGGAGTAACTGATCATACTGAGCTTAATTTCGCCATTTGCCATACTGTTTTAACCCTTTCCCTCATATAGACGCTTTCTGACGCCTCTGCAGCAGACAGCTTTTTGAAAACATAGTGACAAAAGAAGAAATTGCACAAAACGTGCAATTTCTCCTTTTTCCACAATGTTTTCCACTGTATGTCATAGGTTATCCATTCAATGATGGAGATTTTCTATTTTTTGACAAAATACGTTCAAAGTCGTCTGCTGCAGAATTGTCGTATGAGGGAAATGGTTAAACAGTCATTCAAAAATCTTTCTTCCTTTTATAGAGAGATTCCATAATTTCGAATAAATGTATTCAAAGTCATCTGTTGTAGAGTTGTTGTATGTGAGAAAGGGTGATATATGATTTTTACCATTATATCAAGTTTAATTACTTACAAGTAGGTGTTTTGATCAAATGACTAATTTTGATTTTGATAAGTAGATCAAGTTAAATATCCATTACATTAATAATGCTTTCTTTAGGTTTGACGGGTTGTTCTCAAATACGTCTGCTGCAGATTAAATAAGACAATTGTTGCAGGCCCTCTGTCATAAACCAAAGATTCTGTGGACATATAATCTCCTTTTCTAATATTTCTTTATAATTTCAATAATGTGTTGGAAGAAGGAATGCAGACAGAAGAGAACAGATCATTATATAGGAGCAAGGATAAATCAATCACTGTCTGACAGCCAGATGATATATTAATCTTTACCCTTCCCCGATTCAGATGCATTTTGACGCATCTGCAGAAGACAAATTTAAAAACAAATGATGCAAAAGATTTCAACTCTTTCTATAAATTACAAATTCATTAATAGTGATTTGTCATATGTTTGCCTAGATGGGTTTTTTTTGTAAGTAATCCGATGCAGGTTTGTTGTATGTGAGAAAGGGTTAAATCCATACAGAACAGGTTTCTCAAGTCTAATGGGAATCAGTTCAGTAAAAGTATGGGATATATTTCTAAATGATTATTCTCTTAATAATTTGTGACATGGCTTCACCAGCAATTTATTCTGTAGAATCCCTTTATCCGAGATCCACTACAACATGACAATTAAAGGACCATGTCGGATTTCACACCAGGGACTTATCACAATAATAAGGACTTTATTTTATGAGTCGACACATTTGGGCTGTTCCAATCTTCCAGGTTGGCCTCAGTTTAATGGTATACTGCTTCACATTACAGGCATATTTTTAGGGGCTTGTCTGAGCCTTCACTGTTGCAATAAACAAACAATTCTCTGATGTTCAAAGCCGGCTCTAGTTATATCAGATAAATTATAACCCTAATTGTCAGTTTTTGTGTGGCCATGACCCATTTGGGAAAGCTCAATACCATTAGTTTAATTAGAATGAAAATTAACGAAAAAGAACTGTATTTAAATTAATTTTCATTGACAAGTCTATTAACTACTCCAAATCTTTAAAAAAATACCAGTAACAGCAAATGAGCAGAATAACCTTGTTGCTAATGATCAAGTCAACAAAATAGGGGATGACATGTCAGGAGCGGAACATGACACTATGATGCCAGTAGTTCACATAGCAAGGTGAAATTATCATTGTATCAATTCAATATGGGGGTGTTTTTCTAGATTGTTATCAAACTGGTAAAAAAGGAACGGATATTAATCATGCTTTCATTATAAAAATGTATTACACTTTACCCTTTCACACATACAGCAAATCTGCAGCAGATGATTTGATAAAAATCTAGGCAAAAAAATATATAAAATGCCTATACAATTTAACTCTTTCCCTCATACGGCAATTCTGCAGCAGACGACTTTGAACATATTTTGTCAAATAATGGAAAATCTCTATAATTAAATGGATAACCTATGACTAAAAGTGGAAAATATTGTGACAAAAGGAGAAATTGCACGTTTTGTGCAATTTCTTCTTTTGTTACTATGTTTTCAAAAAGCCGTCTGCTGCAGAGGCGTCAGAAAGTGTCTATATGAGGGAAAGTGTTAATGAAAGGTTAATTATTGAAGAGTTGAAAACAATAGGGTAAAAGTACAAATTGCTCATCATAAGCAATTTCTCCTGTTGTCACAATATTTTCAGAACAGGTCTGCTCCAGATATGTTAAAATACTCCTGCAATGGGAAAAGGGTTTGGATCATTACTATGTCTTAATTGATACAGTTGAGATGATAATGATTTAATGAGACTTCAGTTAATATAATAAGCAGAAGAAACCAGCAATCCTTTCAAAAATATGTAAACTACCTTAAAATGAAAGAACACTTAATGGACAAAGTAGAAAACATGTTGGCATTAATGGCGATGATACCTATAAATGAAAGTTTATTTATTGAATAGTTTCTCTTTTTGCCACAATATTGGGTCTTTTAAGTTGCCTGCTTCAGATGCATCAAAATGCAAGTCTGGGAAGTGTTAAAAAAGTTGTCGGGTCTCAGAGGGTTCAAGGTGTCATCTGTATCAGGGAAGGGGTAAGTATTTGTTTCATTGCATCATCAAGTTTCACAAGCCCTAACCAGTATGTGAAAACAGTACACCAGGAAGAAACAATGGCAACAAGCAGTAGCCGCCCAATTACCCAGCTTATCAACATAAACAATGCGGAACAGATGGCCCTAATTTGTTTATAAGGCTTAAACCTACACTTCACTCATACAACAGTGAAAACCTACATGATTTCAAAAGTAAACTGAACATGTCAGCTCTTAAAACGCAGAAGAATTTTTCTGATTAGATTTGATTTAATGAGGGTTTTATATGCCTTTTTCAAAAGCTTTTCAGTTGTATCATGCCAACAATATGGTTATTTATGATCCATTGGTGACAACCAGTACTAGGCTGGGAAATTGGCCTTGCCCAGGGGGGCACTTTTCATAGACCACAGGGATAAAGAAAACCAACACCCAATCTCAGTACCAATAGGAATCATAATGACTTGGCAAGTCAAGCAAATTCTGTCATTGAATATTTAAAATATTTAAAATTCATCCATTTTCATAATGTACAAACGTTTTATGTCTCTGCAGCAGCAACCAAAATCCCAACAGTCTATGCTCCTTTTTTTTTTCCCCACACATGTTTTAAAAAACCTATCGTTCAGACACATCAAAATTTTCCTTTTCTCTTTTCCACATAGAACAAATCTGCAGTGTAATAATCTGGGCAATCTAAAACTATGTAAAATCTCAATAAATGAAAGAAAGAAATATTAAATAAGTTGTGATAAAAGGAGAAATTGCTCATGGTGAGTATTTTTTTTTAATATTCCACAATGTTTTCAAAATACATCTACACAAAGGAACATGAAGAGTTATTCAGGGAAGAGAGTGTGGAGTTAAGGAAGTTATTAGGCTACTGGTCTAGATTTTGTTGATGGGGATTAAAGCCCATATCTCACAGCAGTAGATACCATGCCAAAATACAGGTAACTGATACACAGATCAATGAACAGGTAAAACATGATGGAATTCACCCATAAAACAGGCAAGTTATCAAAATGCTGCTACCTTGATGAAATCCCATCTGGGCTGTTGAACGAGAGGGTCAGATTTACAGTATCTGACAAGATTTATTTACATGTGAGCTGGCCAGATCACATGATGGGCGATTTAATCCTTCTTTCTTTTTTCCCTTTGTTTTTCTACTTTCTATAAATCTTTCATGGCAGCCTCTTTTTGATAATCGCATTTAACTTCCATTAAAATAGCACTAATACACAACTATTTGCTCCTATTCTTGAAAGTTTTCACTATAAATTTTCCAAATCTTCATTTTAATTCAATTGTATATATAATTAACTTGCCTCTAACTTAAGTTTGAAATCAGAATTGTCAATGTAGGCAAAGCTCCAGATAAGGGGTGTTTCACATTTTTTAAAATCCTTATTTAACCCTATGTTGTGGGTACTCAAAATATTTGTAAAAATGAGATGATTATTTTGAGTACCCACAACATAGAGTTTGGTTGCATAATAAGAACGGTATTGTTGAGAAAAGAGCTGTATAACCCTCCTTATCTGGACCTTTGAATTGTTTGAAAGTGTTTTAACCCTTTCCCTCATACGACAATTCTGCAGCAGACGACTGAACATATTTTGTCCAAAAATAGAAAATCTCTGTAATTGAATGGCGTCAGAAAGCGTCTATATGAGGGAAAGGGTTAATTGGATGACCAGGTACAGAACCCAACAGAAATACCCCTGGTCTTCATGAACATCTCAATAATCTTTACTGATTGCATAAAGCAGGGTCTTTCAAATAGTATTTGAAAGACCCTGCATAAAGTGACCATTTCCCATATATAACAATTCAGCAGCAGACGACTTTGTAATCATTTAATCGAAGGTATGGAAAGTGACTGTATAATTGAATGAACAATTATGGAAAGAAGTAAAAAAAAACATTGTGGGAAAAAAAGTAATTTATCAATTTATCCTTTTGCCACAATGCTTTCAAAAATTGTCTGCTGCAGATGCATCAGAAGTCACCAGTAAGTGGGAAAGGGATAAACTTCATCAATACACTTATAAATGCAAACCTATGAGTAATTCATATTTACTTGGTTTGACTATTCATAAATAATCTCATCCTGCAGATTACACATAAATGTTGCCATGACCAGTATCCAACCGATCCCCACCTCCAATCCTGCATAGATAAAGGAAATTAAAACCCTCTTTTAAAAAATAAATCTTGAATGACCAATGTAATAATTACATTACTGTACACTGCAATAAAACTTACCTACAATAAATTACTCCCAACATGAACATAGTCTGTGTCAGTGACAGGTTTATGCTCAATATACAAATTAAGCCCTTTGCCACTTGATGCATTCACTGCAGACATTTTTTGAAAACATTGTTGTATTAAAAGAGAATAAATTGCTCACAATCAGCAATTTCTACCTTTGCCGTAATGTTTTAAAAGTAGAATCAATAATTATATTTTCAAATTCATTTATTGAGATTTCTCATATTTGTCTGGATTTTTTCAAAGTTGTCTGCTACAGATATGTTGTATGTGGAAAAGGGTTAAAGCAAGATGAATTGGTCAATCCATTATACAATTGGTCATTAGCAATTACACAATGATGTTAATTAAGCGCATGTCCTACATAAAAGGGGCCCCCTCAGGCTTACAGTTGAAAACAGTGAAGCCCGAGACAGGATTGTGAATTACAAATGTTCATCCATAGCTTTTATCTGTATATACAAAATGCTCTTTTAAAAGGCTTTACTTATTTCTGATAAAGGATATAATTGCAGCCCCCTTTCAGTTGCTAGATGTGTATAACGTAGATCAATTTATGTAATGTTATTGCCAGTCTGTTAACCTGACAAATCTTCAATGATGTTACCTTTGAAGGTCAGGAATGCAATAAAGGCTGTCAAGTTATAGACGTTTACTTATAGCTATACTGATCTGCTTTAATACACACACCTGTAAATCAGGGTCTATTATCTTATTATATTACCATTAATTAACCATTTCCCTGATATCATTTATTGTAACCAACTTACCATGGATGATAAATGGAAATATATGATGGGAAAAAACCAATCAAACAGAAAATTTAACGCAAGTTAGATTTTAGTCAATAGTGTAAAATAGAAGTGAAACAGTTCCCTAGATAGCAATTTCTCCTTTTTAAACAATGATTCAAAACGAAATATGTATGATTGGATTTTGTGGAAAAGTTACATGTTTATACTTCAACTGCTTTAGAAGTATAGTAGGTTATACGAATACCGTGTTATCACGAATACCAAGGTAAACACAAAACCGGTGTTTTCTTTGTTGCGGGCGCACAACCGGATGTCGTATGATTCCACCAGGAACTCCCGTTATCACGACTTTCAAATGCTACAATATTTATTTTCAAAAATCAATATTCTCAGTAATTACAACACATCATGAATGTTACCCATAATAAAAAGAAATCCTACATGCCCTGACCCCTCACCAACAAAATAGTCATTTTTTTAGTAGAAAACCTGTTGTTGATTATTTCTTTCACATTTGAACATGTTGTGTATTAACTGCTTATGATATCATAGGAATTTCAAGTCACATGATTACCATCCGTGAAGTTTTCTCGACTGTAGAAAACATGGAAGAAATTAAGGACCAAAATTCTAAAAAAAAATTGGGTTTTTTTTGGCCCCAATGTTTGTGGCGGTTATAAATTTTACCGTATGCTATTTTTAAACTTCTAAATCATATACTGTGTTACAAAAATTAAGGATGTTATTATAAGGACTAAAAAAATAACAAAGAAATGGGTCATTTTTGGAAAATATGATTGAATTGTGCCAATAAGAAAATTTAACAAATTTATTCTGAAAAAATCGTGTAAATAATTTCATAGTTTGGAACAGTTAATAAATTAACATTTAAATTAGATATAATTGTTCTAGTGACAAATGTTTTATAGGATAATCATTTTCACATTAAATATCACAATCTTGTAAAGAGTTGATACAACAGGATCACCATACTAATGCTTTTTGTAATTACACCGGTGAGTGATTGCCTCCCTTGAATGTCAATTTCAAAGTGTGTACGGATGGACTCAATTTTTGGAACTTTGCACAGAAGTGAATGATTATTTTGTGTAAGTTAATTAACAAGGTCATATAAAGGAACGAGTGACACTGGATATATTTCACAATTAAGTTTGCTTTATTTATTTTTTTTCAAAAAAAACGTAAGTACACCGATAATAGGGAGTCCCATCCTACCCCATTGTTAGCAGACGCCAATCTGACAATTTCAAGCTTCGTAAATGAAATTGAAAGTTTTTAAATTAACTCAAATTGATCTCCGGTCTGACGAAATGTCTGAAGAAAGATCAAAGAGAATGTTCAAGAGTGTCCGGAGCAAGGTACACACTCAAGTACAAACTATCTCCGCTTTAAGTGCCGACCCTTTTCAAAATGGACGTCTTTTAGACTTGTCCGAAACATTTGCAAGTTTAATATGTATACACTATGTCAGATAGGTATTAAAATTTCTTACCCGTTTACACGTAGAAAACGTTTAGATAAAAACATACACATTGTTAAACGAGCAATTGCTATGATTACCCTAATATTGCAAAATGTGTTGGGTGCATTGACAGAATCTCGCATGCGTTCAGGAGAAAAGTTACCCGGATTAAATCCCGGAAACTAACTTTCGCAGAAGTAATCAAAGGACGGCCGTTACTGTGATCTTTTTGCGACATGTCAATTTGACACCACAACCATAGTGAACCTTTAGTTCAACAGTCTTAGCAAATAATAAGGAAGACGAGCATTTCAACAGTTTTTCTGCAACGCCTCTGAAGCAGACGACTTTTGAGATTATTGTGGTAAAATAATCAATTGCTAAAATGAGCAACTTTATATTCCCATTCATTTACAACCCTTCACCATTTTAGAAACGTTTTCTTTTGAAAAAAGCAAGTCTGGTAAATGGTTGAACTGTTACGAATTCCATCATATTGACTACAATGGTTTTCATTAAGCAGATGAACACAGTGACATGGTCATAGCAGGGCTGTTTTTAATCACATTACATGCTTTAAATGATCCATTGTGTGGGCCGACGACATTATAAACAAAACGAGTTTACAAGTGTAACCACAACTGTCAATATTTATTATTGGGGCGTTAATTATTGACATCGCCTATCAGACAAAATACAAAAAGGGGTAGATTATTTCGCATCGACAGCTCCTAGTCTGTGACGATGACAATGTCCGGTTTTAGTATAATTGTTGGACATAGTACAGCCATTATCGATATGAGCCGACCCACGAGAAAACCGACATTGTAGACTCTGCGTCAAGTATCGGCCCGGATAAGCTTTAGCATGCCGCGCAGGCTAACCCGGACGGACACTTTTCGCCTCCATAAGTACTCTATACATCTTTCCTCTTGAGACGGATTGTCTCGGCCCGGATTAGCCTGCGCGGACTGAGTAGGCTGATCTGGGTCGATACATTACGCAGAGTCAACACTGTTGGTTTTTCTCGCGGGACGGCTCATATGTTCATGATGCTTGGTATGATATAATAGCCCTTACCAATGCTGATTTTGAAAAGTGTTCTCTTATACTTGTTTATAGTTGATGGACTGCTGTAAGATAACTAGGCCTACTATAACGATGATAAGGTCGAGAACATAACCGTCGTCTTCGCGTCCTGGATTGGCTAACTGACATAACCGTAATCCTACATGAGTAATCCGCAATATCTCCCACATTGACAGTCAATGGAAACCCATCAAATGTCATCAAGCTTTATGAATGACCCAATTTGTGGCGAACCTTTTCGTCTTTTTATCTCTGATGGAAGACCCCTGTTTGAGGCCAGAGTGTCAGAATTTATTAGTTTACTCTCCGGGTATTATGTGGTATTATGTTGTTGAGAAGTACGTCTTGATGACATGAAATGAGACACTGAAGAGCCAATTTATTACGAATTAAACTCATTCCATATTTAAGTAGGCTGTAAGGGGACTTTGGCGTATTACATTATGGCTTATTTACGTCGTGGTCGCTTAATACACATGCATCTTAAAATATGGATTGTAAGATTATAAAAGAGACTTGATCAAATTGTTGGTGAAGGAAACAATTACTAGTCCATATGAGGTTGGGAGATAACTCTGGGCCTTTGTCTACCACTTTATGAATTGAACACTATCCAAAATAAAACAAAGTTCGGCTAATTTTCACCATTTCGAATGTCGACTATGTTCTTTCGTTTACATTTTGATAGAGACAATACTATAAAAAGAAATATATTCGTTTAAAAATGAAAAGCAAAAAAATACGATGAAGGGACAAGTTGAACAATTCCTTGAAATGATCCCATACGTGTGTTGTGTTTGCATTCCGGTGACTGATCGCTGATTTAACCCCTTCAAAAAAAAAGGTTCGTCATGCCAAATAATTTCAATAACGGATATTATTTTTCAGGACTGTTCGTCTGCGAGAGATTTCTATTTATTCGTTGTTTATTTTATTTAAGCTATAAGCCTTTTTACAAGAGCAAAATTGATGCGCACAGCGACATCATTGTATATTGTAAAGACTAAAGACTTTAATTAGTTTTCGACATGGTACAAAATGGAAAAGCACGATGCCATGGTGTCTTATTTACCTTAATCTTCATTATGTACCGATTAATTTCATTGTAGACAGTATGCCTCTACAAGGAAAATAATTATATGTGTACACAAACAATCACGTGTGATGAAATATCCACATAGTAAACATTGGGATTCGTAATACATTTGTGAATATTCGAAATTTACCCCTATCCTAGAGTATGCAACTTTAACACTCAATGGATAAATTGCTCATCATGAGCAATATCTCCTTTTGCCAAAATGATTTCAATAGTCGTCTGATGCAGAAATGCCGAAAAGCGTCTATATGTGGAAAATGGTTAAATTAAACAACATTTGATAACTATGTGTCCATAACTTTAAACAATACAACTCTATTGCTAATTAATAGCTAAGTGTATATTCATAAATATGTATTCAACGGGATAAGGGTTATGATTAAATTCACTCCTTCTCACTTAAACCTAATTGTGTAGGCCTACAACGTACACACAAGCCAGTATTGTTCGCAACTTGTCTGAGTCGGCCAGGGAACATTTTGATTTGGAACCATTCGAAGTTATAAAGTCAAACACTGCAAATATTTTGTTTAAATACGGAAAGTAAATATTTAATATCTCGGAGAAAATAAACAATGAATCATCCAAAACAAACAGTGTTGTGAAAGATAAACCAAAATTGAAAGCTCTTTGGAATTTTGTGTTGAATATAATTGCAACACTATTGTTAAGTTTTCCTCACATACACGAAATGTACATTTACAAAGGTTTCACAGGATATGGACAAACGAGAGAGTGTTTGCAAATGCTCTCTTCCATGATGCAATCCGTGGAATCTAACACACAACAAAAGAAATTAATGAACAAAAAGGAGTTACGTTAATTTTTGATAAGGAATTTCTCATCTTTATAATTCAAGATAACTTATGTTCAACATAATAAACATGATCCGTGTCTAGCGAGTTGGGTGTCTTTGTGCATCTGGGTACACTGACGACTCGGACGAGCCTAGACACCCACATAGTTACACTAGAGGCTTCACTATATGCTACATATACCGACATGCATCTTCTGACAAAAGATGGAGTAAAGCCACTAGTCCTATGACAATATAGTAATATAACTTAAACATATGTTAAAGAGGAGTGTCATTAAGAACCCAAATCGCTAGACTTGGCTCATTTGTATGTGAGCAATTGATTTTTGCCTTAGGAAAATGACCTGACATGACCTCCACTCCTTTCCGTTGAATGATTGACACAAACAACTATTCACTCATACCAAACCGTACTCAAACCAAACTCTTTGGCTATGTGTCCCCCACCCCCTTGCACATCGAACTGTGATATGTTACATATGCAGCATTCAATAGTGTTATGAGCAGGAGGACTACAACGTATGGTTACATTGTCCACATATAACACATAATACATTAGGCCAGTGTCGGGGGAACTTGACACAATATTTGCTATATATGTAACTACACAGGAAACTGGTTATACTTGTGCCAAAAAGACAAACATTTGTTTCTAGCTATGTTTTTTATTAATATTTCAGGTATATTCAGTCCACTTTATTTGTGGTCGATCAAGCAAGAAAAAAATCCATTTTTTGTCCTGAATAGGTGTATTCTGTACAGGAGACAACTACAGCATGGATATCTCTTGTATGATGACCAGTTGAACGCAATGTCACTGTAAAGGTCAATACAGAAAAAAGATGAAGACGTCTTAATTTCCTTCTTGAAATGAGGTTCTAAAGTCAAACCTGAGATAATCAGGATACATAGCACCTCACTAAGTGATCAATTGTATAAACAAAACTAAGACTTATGAATAAGCGTGTTTCAGATGTCATTCAAGATTTCATGAAGGGAAGGAAACAACTTTCATAAGCAGAGACAATAGAAACTGGATGGATCTGATAGTTGTTGAGCGTAATCATGTGGAGCGGGCACATTTTGGACAGTACTAAACAACTTACAGCACTCTGAAAACAGAACTTAGCAATTGCTCATAGAGAATCAACGATTGAAGTAACTGAAGATAAGATAATTTTGATTAACACTGAAACTGAAAGCAGTTTTTTTATTTGTTGACTCATGTGAAAAAAAAATCCCAAAATAGCGGTTATCTTTTCGCACATGAAGCAAATAAACTGAAGATAATGCAAATTCATGAACAAAAAGGAGCATAATATACCATTTTCTCAGATGAATCAGACTACAGCAGACTTAATTGAAAGCAATTCCACAAAACCCTGTACAACATTTATGAATTGCAGTGTTTTGTCTTGCTGTTACGTGACCAGAGCTAGGGCCATTTCAATTGTGAAAATAGTGACAACTAAAATGTGATTAAAGTCAGGTTTTGTGAAATTTAGGCCTACTTTTGTGAAAAAAGAGGTATCTTTTGATTGTGAATGGGGCCAAATTTCTCGTCAGGAATTTCAAATTAATCTTATTACACTTTTTACCTATGTTTAAATCAACTTCAAGTCGAAGGCTCAATGTTATATATTGTGATCACTCACTTTAAAGTGTACATAAAATCTTCTTCTCTGAAACTGGTGGTGCAATTTTAACCCTTTTCCACATACAAGAAATCTGCAGCAGACGACTTTGAAACATACCCGAGACAATTGGAAACTTCCTTTAAATTTCAGTACAATAATTGAATAGAGTTGAAACTATGGTGACAAAGGACTGCAGGGGCATCAGAAAGCGTCTATAGAGGAATTTACCCTTAATAATACTTTGTCAAAAATATATTCCAAATTATAAGTTAAGAGGTTAACAAAATGGGCTGATAAACATGATAAATTCCTTGATAACCAATACGAGGATCAAACGAAAAGATCAACAACTGAGTGTATCTTTCTATTGCATGCAGTGATTACACAAACCTTTGAAGTCTTCCTGGACTGGGAGATAATGTCTGATAATATTGATAGATAAAGGTCCTCTGTTAAATATAAATCTACGAAATCCGACCTCATAACTTCACATGCGGTATATTGTGTCTGTTTTTTCTCAACTGTATTTTAGATAGTATTAATGAAAATGTAGATGGTATTTGAAACATATATAACTTAACAATATTCCTTATATCATTTGCTTATGATATTTGTTAACAGTCCAGTATCCTTCGAAGCAATCCTTGCAACTTGGAACTGTATTGCAACATTTGGAATCTCAAGCTCAATGTTAATTATACCAAAATAATGGTATTTGAAAACCGTAATCCAACATCATATGACTTCTTTCTAAATGACACTAGAATAGAGATCGAATAATCGTTGAAAATATCTTTTTCAAAAGTAGAAATTTAGGTTAGCACAGCATGCATCTTTTTCGTTTCATAACCTATTCATTGTATATATAGCTACATTCCCACCGAAGCCGGACCCAACACGAAGCACCCCGGATTAACACGTAAACACACCGGATAAAGATAACTCTTGATCCGGGGTGATCCTTGGCGAAATCGAGTCGACGGTCCCTCGACGGTCGCAAAACATCGTCATCCCGGACTAGCCCGGAACCCAATACGGCGCCACAACAGATGAACACGGAGCCAACACGGAGCCAACACGGACTACCCGGTACCACCACGGCAGCGCCACGGACCGTCCCGGAATGACCCGGACCATCCCGGACCAAACACGGTGTCAACATGGATGCCACCGTACCACCCCCGACCGCCCCGGACCATCCAGGATCTGACAATAGACAAAACATTTTAAAGCTAGAGGACTGAAGAGAAGATGCCATCAAGAATGAAGCGTGCTCTGGTGGTCAAGGTACCTGTTCGCGCGCCTTATAAGACAACGGCGAGGCAGGAGCTAGTGGAGTCCTCCGAATGTCGCGCAATCTCTCCTGATGAGGTCTCTGATGTCGAAGATGTCCCTATTCCCTCGATGACCACCACTTCGAAGAAGCTAAGTCAATCTGCATCTGCATTTAAATCTGCAGCCGTCATCAATATGAACGTGGAGGTAGCAGATGTACCAGCCGTTTCTGCACCGAGCCAAAAAAAAAGGCGCTGCTTTTAACAGATGAGCAGGAGGTAAACATCGGGAGTGGTTGAGGTCACATCATGAGCTGTTCAACACAGTTCTCAAGGCCTACAAAATCCCTGCCAAAAAAGCAGTGGGAATGCTGGATGTAGAGTCTTCAGCCCTGTTACGACATGCCGGATCGCCCAGGATCAATACGGTGCAACTACGGACCTTCCCAGAGCTGTCACGGTCGGTTCACGGACCGTCCCGGACTAACCCGGATTGAAAAATCACCGCGGACGGTCCCGGATAACCAAGGCAATGTTAAACAGTTTAAAATTACCGAGGTGGTTTCCCGAACCATGACGGACCGTGACGGACCATCCCGGACTGTCCCGGATAGGGAAGGCCGGACCCAACACGGATCTGACCCCGGATCGGCCAAATATCAGTCCGGGACGATCCGGGACGATCCGGGACGACCCGGGACGTTGGTGGTACTAAGGTTTAACGAACTAGACCTTACCATCTCTCTAGAAAACCTTGTTTAAATTGCCAATCAATTCATCATACGGGTTCATCAGAGCATTAATTAACATCAAATCTAGTTTATGGTTGTAACTCATTCATGTGGGGGTCTGGAACTAGATCTGTCGGTCAAATTAAAGACTGTAAAAGCACCCCGCGTAGTCCATAAACGTTAAAACATGTTTTTAGTAACTGTATACATAGGTGGTCAAACCTTTCTTTTATTTTTTTCTCTTTTCCTTTCGTTGCTCGATTCAACGAGTTAACTCGTTTGTTGTATAAATTAAACACATCGTACTGTTGCTCCTTAGACACCGACTTGATACGTTTCGAAATACCTGTGAAAATACTACTGTAATGGTATTGTTCTATTTCTCCAAAAACAGATTAGTGTAATTACCTAAATACGTTTGTACTTACAGTTAACACATTTCTTAAGAGTTGCATGTATCCATTAGTTAGCAATGTGTTTTGTGGTAAGTATGTTTATCCTTTGTCATGAATAAAATATATTTAATGAGTTTCAGGCCGTTAAGTTTTGCATTCGTATCACACCGGCCTGATCACCAATACTCTGCACATCATTCATTCCATGTAATTATTTACCGTTATTCTTTTGTAAAAACCTCATCAGATCACCTTAGTATACGCTGATATCAAGTTCGACGGAAAAAGGCTGGTTATTCCTACTAGTTTACCTCTGTCAAGGAATCTGTAGTCTAAAAAAGAACAATGGTTTTAGTTCTCAAAAATATTCTCAATGAGACGACTGTTTACAGTACTTTGACATTGGTGTGTGGGTGATAATCAGGAGCGTTGAAACAATTTCCTTCTTATTGCTTTCGAGTCAAGATCAAAGAAGGACTAGTCTCTCTGACATGATACGTGTCAAAATACCTGTACATACAATAAACCCATTGTATTGCACTTTGCTACGTATACAGTTACATTAGATAAGAGGGAGAGAGAAAGAGAGAGATAATGATATATATAGAGAGAGAGAGAGAGAGAGAGAGAGAGAGAGAGAGAGAAGGGGGAGAGAGGGGCAGAGAGAGAGAGATAGAGACAGAGACAGAGACCAAGACAGACGAAAACGACAGAGATACAGATATACAGAGACATATAGAGCCGAAAAAGACAGACACAGAGAGAGAGAATGAGAGAAAATGAGAATGAGAGATATAGAGATAGAGATAAAGAGAAAGCGAGAGAGCGGTTGATGCAGTGAGAGACATACATAGGCAGACATAGAAGAAATAGACAAAGACAGAGACAGAGCGGTTGATATAAAGAGAGAGGGAGAGAGAGACAGAGAGAGAGAGAGAGAGAGAGAGAGAGAGAGAGAAGAGAGAGAGAGAGAGAGAGAGAGAGAGAGAGAGAGAGAGAGAAAGAGAGAGAGAGAGAGAGAGAGAGAGAGAGAGAGAGAGGGAGAGAGAGAGAGAAAGATAGAGAATTCAGTTCTCAAAACCTCGTCAAATAAAGTTATTATCGAAAATCAAGATGTAATATCACCGTCACATTTACTTCCGCCTATAATTACGTTTGCGTACGATGTAACAGTTTAAAATATCGGCCAGTGAATATTTTTCTTCAGTTATCAAGACAAGTTCGTAACTATCAGTGTATCTTGATAGGTAAACACTTAAAACCCACTAGACCGGATGTATGGTTACATTTTCCCGTACCTCGGTTTGATAAAAGATTGCATTTACAAGCCAGTACAAGAATACATATATATTCATTTTAATGTGTTTTTGTCTCATTTTACATGTATGGTGGCATGACAAACCTAAATATCTATTTAAAAAATAACAAAATTGATTTAGTTAACCATTGGCGAAACATGTTATTAGATTATTAAACTTTCCCACTACCATTTTGATCAGGTCCTGAACATTGTGCAAAGATATATGCATTACTTTGAAAAGCATGCACTTTCACTAATAGCAGGCGTTCTAGTTTATTTATTTACTTCACGAAATACACCTTAACAACGGTAACACAGTGGTGCAGTGGTAGAACGTCGGACTCAACGGTCCCGGGTTCAAATCCCGTCCGAATCGGGTTCTGCCTTTGTTATGTTTACACACAAACGGCGTGAGTAATGGTTGTGTTTCCAGGAAAGCAGACATCGAGCGTGATTTATATAAGCTGAAAGCTTGTTTCGCATCGGGGTATACTTAATACATTTAAACTAAACTTTGTTGAAAATGCATACATGTCTGTCATTATAGTATATACAGGGACAAAATTAAGGGTCATGCCCGAGTAATACAACTCACGAAGACTTCGTACACTCAACAATGTCGAGCAATAAATTATTTAAGATAACCAAAAAAATAAAAAATAAGTGAAGCAACGCCACACAACAGTCGACCTTAATGAGTGTGTGATCAGATAAAAAATCAGCCTACTCTTCTGAGCACTTTGATCGGGATATGTCTTGTTCGTCGTCTACTCGTACAAAACTCGTTTCGGAACCCATACAAAGCGTAGAGTGATTTGTTAGTTTTATCTAGAAAAACCTTTTAAGAAGCAAAACCAACTTGAGAACAACTGTTTACCATTTCTCCAACTATGACAATTATGACGAAGCTAAATGGAATTTTATAATTAATTTGAAGTAAAAAGATAGGATGGCCTTTGGAATCAGAAGAAATTACTCTTTTTGAGAAGTTGTCCTTTTTCTACCATGTCTTTCAACGGTGTCTGCTTCAAATAAAAAATTTACCATGTAAAATATTAACAAATTAAGAGCAACGCGTTCCGAAAACAGCTGTATTGTTCTGTACCCCAGATGTTTCTCTAAGGTGCATGTAGTTGCCTTGTAGTTAAAACAAAATGGAGTTTGAAAAATGTATCTTAATATAACAGGTATTACAACAAATAACTGGATCACTTAGTACAATGTCGATATTGTATCATATTATATCTTTACCTTAACGTAACAACAGCTTTTGACGTTTGAAAACAATGCGGGATAAGTGAGAAGTGAGCTTGTTCTTTTTTGAAATATATAAAAAAAAGGATACTTCATGCTTCTTATCATCCTTATCTGCACCTGGTTTTAAGATATTAGAGCTACACGTATTACAATCTGACTGAGTTACATTATAATGGAATGCAATTGATTTAAAAGGTCTGACTTCCCCCCAATTGTTGATACAACTAGGGATTACCTCGCGTATTGGATGCGTATATATGTGGTTCTAAACGTGAACATTGTGAATTTTGATTTATGTACAATTTGAATGGATTTGTCATATACATATAAGTGTGTGTATATGTGTGTGTGTATGTATATATGTATGATTATACCTAATATAATATGTGAGGGTCGTTTGCGTTTAAAACATAAACTAATTGAATTTTTAAATCTGGACAATTTTGATACAAGTTGAAGATATTTCATTTTGAGTATTCTCTCAATGCGTCTGCTTATTTAAGGGATCAACTGTCATCTTTATCAGGGAAAGGGTTATATTAAACAACATTACGTAACATTTACGTCAGTTTGTGTGAAACTATTCGTACAAGATGTCTGCTAGATACCTGTGTTCAGAACGAAACTATTTCATCGGGATTGCTGTGCTGTTCTTACTGCAGTTAACAACAGGTTGGTGTTCTTACTTGACTGTAGTAACATTGGCCAGTTTTCGTCACCCATCCTTAGAATCTTTCTTACTCTTAATTAACATTCACAAAGTAATCTGATTAGGTAAAACAATATAGTATATTAACGTCAGTTGTAATGTGTCGATTATATCACGCCGTTTCCCGGTTTAGCAACTAATGGTTAACCTATCCTGACACAAACAAATCCTCTGCCAAGGATCGAACTCGCAGCCTTGCACACCAAAGCAGACGATCTACCACAATACACTGAGGCGGTGTTAATGTTTTAAAATTCGAATATACGTGCGTATAACTAGAATTCACCTATAATTGATGGAGAATTCAGAGTCTTATCCTGACATATGTGTGATATGGATATATTATGACATATGAGATACTCTTCTTACATAAAAAGACAAGTATTTTATTTTGACCAAAACGCGCAGAGATTTTTTTCGGCGATATCTGTTAACCTCAGATTTGACCTAGATTTAAAAAAAATGATCTAGATTGTAGACCAATCAAATGTTGTATTTAATAAATAATGTCGAAGAAATAAAGGAAATGAAACGTTTTGATTGGTTCGTATTTAAGTTGGCGATCCTACGAGAGGCACTAACAAGACGAAGTTTTAAAATCAAAATGTTCTGCATACTTACATTATATTGTTTTCCGTAAGAAATAAATATCAGTGAAAACAATCAGTGATAACAATCAGGAAAACAATCAGTGAAAACGTATATAATATAATATTCAAGAGCAAAATATTTATTATTTTGAAACATGATAAGTTTTCAGTTATTTATCGTCAAGTGCAACATATTGACGTCGCGTGGAAGCGCGGCGTCAGTATGGGATAGGTTTTAATTTTGTACCATGGGTAATCGAAAAGGGAGCAGCCAACATTATTATTGTTAAGAAAAACTCTATTATATGTTTGGAAAAAACAACTTTTATGAATCAATAAATTGTATTGACTGATTTAAGAAACAAAGAGATGCAAAATATGTATGTCTTCCTCCGTTTTTTCAAATCTTTAGACACATTTAATTTGCATTTGATAACTTTTCCACAACTTCCTATGCTACGCTTTTTTTTAAAAATTTGATTTGCGACCCTGACGATCTCCTAGGCTACGCTTTTTTAATATTTTGGTTTACGGCCCTGAAATTCGGGGGACATTTTTGCCTATGTATAAAAACCTGTTGAATTGCTAAACTTAAAACGTTCCTCCCCATACAGTTTGTTCATTCTGTCCATTGTATTCTTGCTATTTGTTGACTATACATGTGAATTTTTTTTTTTTAATTTCATAAATGCTCAATTTTGATATTTTCTTTAATTTGTTTACACAATCGACTATTTTTAGAATGGAATTCTAGAAGGGGTTAACTAATAACCAGAGGCAGTACACCTTTATATATTAATATTTAATTACCTATGTGTTATTTTTTTTGTTATTTTTATCTAATTGATCTAGTAAGAACAGATTTTAAACTGTTTATTGGTAAACAATTAAGAAACTTCAGCTTCTTTGACACATTATAGTTGCAGTCAATGTTAAGCAAACTGTAAACCATATGGTTTTAGGACTAAACTTGACATTTTACGACTAAAGCTGATTAGCACATAGATCGCAGCATACAAAACGTCTATCCCTACGTCAAACTGAACCTTTATGCTCTTGGTAACATTTTAGCATACGCTATGGTAGCCAGGTGAGCAATGAAAGCACATCTTGGTCTTCTTGTTTACAATAAAGGAGCATATGGCCTTCTTTTTCGAAATATTTACATCCTGTCTGATTACACGTTATTTACATGTACTGAACTGCATCTACTTCATTCAAGTCATGCTTCAAAACCATGCGCGGCGTCTTTGATGCTTTGCATCAAATTCGTATTGTACACCTCTTGGGAGCCTCGCGTAATCTCCAGTCATGTGAGATATTCTATGACTTGATAATCTATGTATAGAAACTGAAGCTGAATGGAGCTGGCCGATAAGCCTTTGATAAGCACATAAATTGTATGCGCATGTTCCTTTTCTTAGTGTTTTCTCATATAGATCGCCGATTATCTTTTTAAAAGATACTTCTTGTTTTACATGATCGTCATTTAAAACCAATCCAAAATGGTGGCCCCAGGGGATCTTCTCAGAAAGTGTCATAGGTTTGACTGTTTTTCCCCTACGTGTTACCATTTCGGGGAATTTTCGTATTATTCGGGTAGGATACCATACCAGTGCTGGATTACCTTCCGTCGAACTTGTTTATTCGTATGTCGATGTTTTATCTATCGTCCGTTTAACTTCTTGTACTTTCTTTGAAATCAAATTTAAATTATGTATGTTTCATTCACAGCTCTCCCCATTTGTGCGTCGACGTATACACACTACTTTGCAAGCAGTACATCACAGTCGATTACCAAAGGAAAATACAGCGAGTATGTTTGACGGACATAACATAGAGCGTTGAGTTAAACATTACGTTAGTAACCGATGACAAATTCACCAATCAAAGGATCTTTAATGTGTTTGTTGTATTTGCTACCGCTTACGAATGTAACGTTTAACCGGACTCAGCGTTTATCGAGTCTAAACCATCATTATAATCCATGATTCACGACCTTGGCAAATGATCCCCTGTTACTTAGTATGTGTATTTCAATGATATCAACTTCAAATGAGATATCTAAAAAAGATGGATTGAGTTCAATAAGAACAACAAAATATACAATTATTCTCGAAATACTACATAAATCCATATAACACAGATGTTGAATAAAAACAAATAGCGGATTAATTTTCAAAGTGAAACAAGTATGACAGATTATCTTAAATCAAAGTTACATGCATTCTACAATGAAGGTTGTATGACGGTTACAAGAAAGAAATAGGTATTTACAGCAACTCAATAACGTAATAAGCACATGTGAGAATCAACGCTGTTGAAGTGAGTTCTGGTTATGTTCATTAGTAGCAGACATATCAGAAGTTACATGTTGCATTGTCATGTTGTCTTAAAAAAGTTAAGTAAGAATATTAAGACTCAATAAAAAATAAATCTGCCACAAACCATTGCTTTGTTTTTAACTACCCAGACCGAGAAGAACACCCATATCAAGATTAATTAATGTATTGGGGTTCAACGTCGTTTTCAACAATCTGTTATTCCTATCAAGGCGGCCAGTTCACCTACCCATGTGTTTTCTGGTTGACAACCCTTGTCATTACCGACGGACCTACCGGGGCCAATTCCCATAGATGTAACTTCTGTCATATATTAGACGATATGTTGACCCCTAGCAATCCTTATTCCGCGCAATTGTTGTATCCAATACTATCATCCGTAATATTTAACGCGGTATCTGTAATACATATTTACTAGTCCTTTCTAAATATTTATTAATATGTAGGCTGATCATTGTTTACTTAATTATCAAGTGTACTTAAAAGCGCCAGTCTTAACGATATATGCAACTGTTGTGCAAAGTCACGTACATATTGATATGTGTTAATTAACCGTATATTTGTTTTATTAACGAATACGTCTATTGATTTTAAATTAAATTACCTCATGATATGTGTTAATTAATCGTATGTTTGCTTAAGTAACTTAGAAATCTATCGGTTTATCGTTTAGTGACCGTATACATGTATTTGTTTTAGTTACGAAGACGTTTATTGGCTGATCGTTAAACCTACGTACAGTGATAATCTGGTTCTAAATCTCTCATTAATGAGCATCGAAGAGGATAAGACATGCCGGTTTGACAGCATCACATTTTATGACGGTAAGTATGATAAATGACATTGTGTCGCTTTGACAGCATTGAGTACTGTGCCGGTATGTATTATAATTGATGTTGTGTCACTTTGACAGCATTGTGTACTGTGACGGTATGTATACTAATTAATGTTGTTTCGCTTTGACAGCATTGTGTAATGTGCCGGTATGTATGATAATTGATGTTGTGTCACTTTGACAGCATTGTGTACTGTGCCAGTATGTATGATAATTGATGTTGTGTCACTTTGACAGCATTGTGTACTGTGCCGGTATGTATGATAATATATGTTGTGGCTATTTGACAGCATTGTGTACTATGCCGGTATGTATGTTAACAATGTTGTGGCTATTTGACAGCATTGTGGACTGTACCAGTATATATGATAATTGATGTTGTGGCTATTTGACAGCATTGTGTACTGTGCCGGTATGTATGATAATTGATGTTGTGTCACTTTGACAGCATTGTGTACTGTGCCGGTATATATGATAATTAATGTTGTGTCACTTTGACAGCACTGTGTACTGTGCCGGTATGTATGATGATTGATGTTGTGTCACTTTGACAGCATTGTGTACTGTGCCAGTATATATGATAATTGATGTTGTGTCACTTTGACAGCAGTGTGTACTGTGCCGGTATGTATGATAATATATTTTGTGGCTATTTGACAGTATTGTGTACTGCCAGGAGTCGGCTTCCTGTAGGGATGCTTAGAAAGTGTGGACAAGGAGAATATTTAGACCTGCCAGCGGTACCACATATCTTGATTTCTGTTTGTCCTTACTAAGTACATTAGTTTAAGGTGATGACTTTTAAAACATCCCTTTTACACTCTATATACATCTGTGAGTTTTACAAATTAAAATTTTGCCGCCCAGTTGAAATGTTAATGTTTATCAAACTTATTCATAAGAGTCACAAGCAAAAATTCCTGGTAGTACTTAAAGGGAGGTAATTTGAAGTAAACGCACAATTTAACTAAGTGAAGCAAATATTTTGTCCATTTGGTCTGACACCCTTGTCTAAAAATACACATGTATGACGATTTAAATAAACAATTTAAAGGGAATACAACTATTTAACAGAGTTAAAACATTTAAATACATGTTCAACAGCTAACTGTTTCCCACTATAGATTTTTGTTTTCACAATTGTCATCGCAAAGTGCAGACATGAACATTATAAACCACAGAAATATCTGTTTCAAGATAAATTTTGTCGTACTATAAATGTTATATTCATACCTATACATCAGGGTATCTATAAACAATTAATGAAATGTGTACACATTTATCTTGACTTATATTTAATTGTGATGTTGTTACAAATTTAAATAATAGTTTTAATTCATATAATTTCAATGTTTGTCAATTTATTCATACGAATCACAAGGTAAAACTCCTGGTATTGCTTAAAGGGAGGTAATTTGAAGTATACGGCAGTATTCAAAAGGATAAATACATCAGCATATTACCGTCTAAAGTTTAAATAGTTCTAATGTTTGTGGATTTAAATGTTCTTATTTTTACATGTACAACGATAAATTGCGTCAAACATTCGTCTTGTATGTGTTTGTTATAACCTTAAATAGTGTAACTGTATTGTATATACATACATTTGCATGCTAAATATTATACACCGAAGGGAGAAGCTGATCAGTTAGTTCTCTTTGCCGAGAGAAACGGTCGGAAAGTGTTAAATTGTCAAATGCATTCATAAATGTATGCTGATGGATTGTACATCTTTTATTTCATGATGAAATATTTATTCTTTCAGGCGCCTGTAACACGGATAGTGTCATAGCAAAAGTGTGTGGGTATTCGCCTGTGACGTTCGAGGACAACACTGGGCTATATGTTTTGGTGCGCTTTGTAACTGATCACAGCATCACTAAGAATGGATTTATTCTAAATTATTACACTGGTAAGCATTCACTCATTCAAATTGGAAATAGAAGTAAACGGCATAGTTGAAAACATTGTAGGAAATGGAGTTCCTCAATGTGTTCATCAATGTCTACCAGGGCTTACATGTAGTGATCACATATACATTTGTCAGTTTTTAAGGTTTATCTTAACCCTTTGCCTCAAATCGACGCTTTCTGACGCCTAAGCAGCAGACGACTTTTAAAATAATTGTGGATCGACTAGATATCTTGGTTGCCCCTTGTTATATACATTTCTCTAGTACCGTACTAAAGTAGCTTAAAATACTATGAAAGAATCGTGGATCAACAAGATATCTCGGTTGCCCCTTGTTATACTCAATTATCTAGTAGCTTAAAGTAGCTTAAGCTAATGTGAAAGAATCATGGATCGACACGATATCTTGCTTGCCCCTTGTTATATGCATTTCTCTGGTAGCTTGTTAAAGCAGCTTAAGCTACTGAGAAAGAAACTTGGATCAACAAGATATCTTGATTCCCCTTTTGATATTATTTTCTCTAGAAGGTTACTAAAGCAGCTTCAACAACTGTAAAAGAATCGTGGATCTACAATATATCTTGGTTGCCCCTCGTGATATTCTATATCTAGTAGTTTGCTAAAACAGCTTCAACAACTGTAAAAGACTCGTGTATCTACACGATATCTTGCTTTCCCCTTATTTAATTTTGCTCTATCATCTCAAATACAAATCACTTCAAAAATGGTATGAATAAAACCGACCAGGTTGTAGAGAAACACAGGTTTATTGATCAAAGCTTTAAATGTTAATCTTTAGTTCACAAATACTGATCGAAAAGGACAGACCGTTTTATTATGGTTTTGCATTTAGGAGATAACTAGTAAGATACGAGTAATGCAAAAGAAATGGGGTGATGGTGGTTTGGAATGAGGGCGTTGGAGTAGTTTTATCATCCTACATTGTGCTTATCGTATGACTTCCTCGATGTATCAGCCACTTGTTCAGTAAACAAAACGTTCAAGTTATACCATCATATGTATTTGTGGAGTTGCTGATAAGCCAACTTCATTCAACCATTCCTTGTAATAATCAAAGTACTCAGGAGTATTGAAAGTTGGGTTCACATGAAAACCCCAAAAATTAAAAAAAATAGAAATATGTTAAAAGTACAAAGAAAACATTGAAAGTGGTGTATTAAGGGTTACATCAAATGATCAGGGTCAATATTCTGTACATCTTCTTTCGTTTACACACTTACTGCATAAACAATAAAAAACGAAACGGTTTAATTTATAGAAATGTATATTAAGTTTGTTTGGGGGTTTTAGCATGAGAATCTTCAAATCAGGAAATAAAAAATGCGTGAAAGCATCAACTACAATTGACCATAACCTAGAAACTTTACACTATAATGTTTCTTTGTTTATACACTACGTAAAACCTTGTATAGAAGAAAGTTATTTCAGCTTTACTCTGCTAGATGAATCATAAATACCTATGTGTTTCAATGCCTGCTTAGTGTAAGAAATACAAAATATCCAAGATGGATAGCGAAAACAAGGCTGAAGTCTGATCCTTCCGCCAATAAGGAACACTATTACATGTATGTGATTCCGATGTCTCCAGCAATCTCACAGAAGTAACTGATTTTCGTTTGACATGTACAATTATCTACTAAATCATAACCTTGAATATTTGTGTTTCAACAGAAACTGCGTAATTACGAAGTTTTTCACACTCGACATTTGACTATTTTGAGTTTTCAATGAGAATTGGTGAACTATTTTACAGTGCGCACACTTTTATTAGCAACTGTACGGTCAACATCCGTTAAAAACGTTTTGACCGCAAACGTCCGGTTAAATTGCTTCGCAATTGAACCCGAATGAAAAGCGCAACTTGATGGAGAGATATAAAACGGGCGTATATCTCCAATATCATGATAGCATGACGAACTGCAAAACCTATTTCCTTCGGCCAACTCGTGCGTTTCGTTTGAATGGCAAATATGGGCATTCTGTGATTTGAAGTAGTGTAATGGACGTGGTCTTTACACAGTTTATCTAACAGAGTAATACCCAACCTATACAGGTAGAGCTCCGTATCAATAACACAAAGTAAACATCATTATGTACCAAAGCTTACCCATACAGATTGCAAAAGGAGGTATTTTAATTATTGGTGGATTCAGAATTCTTTCTTTGTAAATATCCACGGGGTACCGATCTGTAACTGACGGTACCATTTGACAACTGCGGTAACCATCGGTTCCTAAGGGTTGTGATAAACTCTAACCGGAGACTGCTTTTGCCGATGGTATGGATCGAACAAATAAAACTACGGCAAATTTTATTGTACAGAATCATCTGGCAAATTCGGTGCAAACACTATTTTACAAGGGACGCCTTGCTAGCAAAAGCTATTGCGTTGCACTATCGAAAACGAGACTACGTCCTTAGATTTAAAAACAATAATGAATGAATTTTTCCTTATTACTAACCTCGACATTTGAAGAAGAAGGTATGAATTATGTTAATTGTTTTCCCCGTACTAAATAGGGAAGATAATCGCGCTCGGTCAAGATGCACAACATGTATATATATAGTAATAGTTATCTCCCGTACACGGTACAATTTAAATAAGGTATCAATTCATTATTAGAAACTCAGTCAGTGGCACTGGTTGTGGAAGTGATCTCAACGATGTGTTTACATCACTTGACTTCATTTGTAAAATGCCAAGCCCAGCGTAGAAACAAATGCAACCTAAAAACGTTGTATGAAAAATACACGGGAGGGAATTTCAACAGCCAACAATAGTTCCAAAGTTTAGAGTGATAAACTGAGCAAGGTATATCACGCGCAAATACCTCTTTGCGTATATAATAGAAATTGTCATTAGTGTTAGATTCTGTTATTTATTAATAAAAATCAATTGAGAGATGATCGCTCAGTCAAAAATATGCATAAGCTAAAAAAGGAACTTTTGTTGTGATTTTCGACTTTAACTTGAACTTGATTAGTTCAATTATGTATAGTAAATTGAACAGACTATCTGTCTCAAGCAAATGCCGAGTCATATTTTTGAATAAATTAGTGCATTTTATTTTTTGTTAACAAGATGCTTATTTTCTCTGTATATAATAAAAACGCATCTTTTTTTGACATATTTGTGTAACGCTACCTTTAGTTCAGTCCAGATATTTAATCCTTTACATAATACGACAATATTAAATTTGACGGCTTTAACAAAAACATGTTCAGTTAATCTACGACTAATCATACGCCCTTCAATTATAAGTGGTGTAAAAGCACAATAACACTTTTGTCTTATCTTTAACTCCCTGAAATATCGTGTTTCGCTCTATTTTACACAAAGATATAGCTTATCGTAGCATTTAAACCGACTTGTGTGTAGCTAGAGCATACTTAACTTTTGGAGTTGCAAACGATAAATGCTGTACGTTAAAGGAATACACATATTCAAACAGTATTAAACAACCAAACTAAACCATTAACTTGAATTGATAGTTGACAGATAAAACATTTTAATCTTTATGATATTTACAATTTTACTACAGCGTTTGAGCATTTGGATCACATCCCATTTAATTAATACATATTTTAAAAAGGAATAAGTGTTTTACTCAGTGTTATAGTTTCAATTTTACTTTTCACATCTCTTTAACTAGGTGGAACTAGCACTACAACAACAAGTCCGTATACAAAGTGTTTTACTCAATGTTATAGTTTCAATTTTACTTTTCACATCTCTTCAACTAGGTGGAACTAGCACTACAACAACAAGTCTGTATACAACGCACAGAAGTTCGAACAACAGCCCAACTGCATCGTACAATGGTATGACAACAAGTACTGATAAATCACATAGCAGTGCCAAAAAAACCCTGCTACTCCTAACAGAAGCTAAACATCAACCAATGATACTTCTGACAGAAGTCTGTTAAAAAGCAACGCCACTACGAACAGCACCACGACATCAAGCGCTGGTACAACATTAAGCACGGTATCAAGCAATGCTACTGCATTAAGCACGGTATTAAGCAATGCTACTACATTAAGCACGGTATCAAGCAATGCTACTGCATTAAGCACGGTAGCAAACACTACCTCATTAAGCACGGCATTAAGCAATGATACAACATTAAGCACGGTATCGATCAGTAATATTTCAGTAAGCACGGCATCAATCGGTAATATTACAGTAAGCACGGCATTAATCAATGATACTACATTAAGCGTGGCATCAAGCAATTATACTACATCAAGCACGGCATCAAACAAAGATACTGCACTAATCACGGTATCAGGCAATGATACTACATTTAGCACGGTATTAAGCAATGATACTACATTAAGCATGGCATCAAGCAGTTATACTACATTAAGCACGGCATCAAGTAATGCGACTGCTTCTGCATTAAGCACAGTATCAAGCACTGATAATAAATTAAGAACGGTATTTATTAAATCAACACTTACTATACTAGTTACATTATTTCATCAACATGTCTGAATATAGACATTTGTTTTGACAGATAACTGTACAACTGTAGATGGTTGTTTTTGTTTTCAGACTGTGGATATGCAAGGAATATAACACATGGCACGATACATTATAAACATACAACCTTTGGAGTAACGGTGACGTATACATGTGACACTGGTTATAGACTAATCGGAAACAACACGAATACATGTGATGAGATCGATTTATTGGTTGATGATATTCCGGCATGTCAGATAGTGGGTATGTTATAGTATTGCTATTATCATTTATAATACCACAAGTTTTGACTTAATAATGGCATGTACATGAAACATTAGCAATCATCTAGTTGTAGAAAAACGTTCATGTTTTGAGAACGGTACACTGGTTGGGTATATTAGAACATATCGGAAAAATTGTAAGTTTGTTTATGATGCAATAAGTTGTATCCAAACGACCATCAACAGGTATAACATTAGAGAAAATCAGACAGATATCTCTAAAGTTACTGATGTTTTCTCTTTTGAAGCTATGGACATCTTTTGAATGTAATGAACTGCATTTTATTCAAGTATAACATTTTATCAAACGGCAACGTTTACATGTGATATTGGTTAAAGAATAATCGGAAACATCACGAATATATGTGGTGCGAAAGGTAAATGGGTTGATAATCTTCCGGAATGTGAGACAGTGTAAATGTTATATCATTACAGTTATTAATAAGTATGCCACACTATGTGTACATATCACTATTTGACGTAATAGTGATATATACATGAGCCATGAGCTACCATCTTATCGGAGACAACACGACAGCATGTATTGAGAATGGTAAATGGGTTGCTGATAATAACAAATATCAGAATGTTGGTCATATTTACAGCTGTTGATGTTTGTGTTGTTTCAGACTGTGAAATTCCCTTGAATATAACGAATGGCAAGGTAAATTATACCGATACAATTTGTAATGCAACTGTGACATATAGATGTGAGAAAGGCTATAGACTTATTGGGGACAACGCGATCACTTGCGATGTGAACGGTGCATGGTTTGGTAATATTCCGGTGTGTGAGATAGTAGGTATGTAAAAGAATTACTGTTATTTTTATTTGAAATATGCAAGTAGTATTGGTTTAAAAGAAGTATGGACAAAATGTTAGCAGATTGGAACATGGCTTGTTTATATTTCGGAAAACCAATACGTGTGTACGCAATAACAGTGCTGTCATTCATAATACCGTGACACAAAATTATACGCAACAGTGGTACACTAGGCTTTTCTGCTATGTATGTAAATGCCATCAATGTCATTGAAATCAAGACAATCATACATGATTATTATTCATGCCAAGTCAAATAAACATTTCTTATAATTACGACAATAACAACATGACTAGAAATTTGTTTTTATGTGACATATATATTTACTGTTGCTGTTTTCAGACTGTGGAAACCCTAAGAATATAACGAATGTCAACGTAGTTACTACAGACACGACTTTTAACTCAACTGTGACATATGCATGTGGCTTTGGTTATATACTAAAATACAACAACACGAGTATATGTCATGAGAATGGTACATGGGTTGGTGATATGCCAGAATGTATCTTAGTTGGTATGTAATAACATTTCTGTAACTAATTAGATTGTCAGCATATCACTCCTGACAACGACATTCGCATGTGACTAGAGCCATAATCGTATCGACAATAAGACACATGTATGCCATGAGATTGTTTATCGGTCGGTGCTTTTCCGGAATGTCAAATAATGACATATAATGTAAACATACGTCATATGTTATATCGGTCGGTGCTTTTCCGGAATGTCAAATAATGACATATAATGTAAACATACGTCATATGTTATTCAATAAAGCCAGACATGATTTCTACATATAGAGAAAAAGATACATTTTAATATGTTAACATGTGAAATATTTAATGATATTAATCTAATAAAGTTTCACAAAATTATGGTACTGTAGACAAAATATTAATATTTGAATAGATTGCGACCCAATCACAGCTGGTATGATATGTTTATTGCGTCAATGTCATGGAAATGTAGTCTGTCGTGCATGCTTATTATTCAAACCAATCATCATTTACTTTACGAACGACATGTTTGTTGTAAATGCCATTCAATAAATCAGAAATATTTACTACATGGGATAACGATACATAAGTTTGTGATTAAAACTGCTGTGTCTGTAAGTTTGTATGTTATACTATATCTATAGGTGCTACCTATTTACGAAAAAACGCAAGATAATTATAAGCAAACATTAAAGAGCATACTTTGGCCATAATAAATTAATTATCAGTAATTGACTAGACGATAATTATGTTAATATCAAGTTTCTTGCATTATCAAAACATATTTGGAATTCGTATTGCTGTCGCGTATTATTACGAACAGAAAATAATAAAGTAAAGACATTCAGAAAATCATGGAAATGATTTATAATGAACGAGGTTAAAACATGAAGACCAAGATGATCCTTAATCGATCCTGCATTATGGTCAAGAAGCAAATAGATCAGCCCTTTTCTGATGCCACCTGGCGACTGCCTTTTTCATCCAGTCAATATGACTGGAACAAATTATGTAAGGGGTCACATTTCTGCTAACTGCTAAACTCTTTCCCTATTAGAGACGATTTCTGACGCAATTGCAGCAGATGATTTAGGAAAAAATTGTCGCCAAAAGAACAATTGCTGTCGTTTTGTTGACGAACGGGAAAACATATTTCTTACATCTTAAAACGATTTTTAAAAAATGAATAAAAAGACGACAATAATTTTCAATCCGTGTATTTCGTATCATTTTATACTTACCCAAAATGGCGGCCCCAATGGATTTGGCCAGTTTCATTTAAGAAAGCTTCATTGGTTATTGAAAAAAAAAATCTCACACCTGTTACCTTAGAACGAAAAAAAAACATTTATGGTTTTTGTTCGTATAACTTTGATAACAAAACAGTTTCGTGAACAGAAACGAACGTTAACATATACTAATGCTTTAACACAATGGCAGACAGCCGAACTAAAAGGTGAGATAATGATAATTAATGTGCTAGTGCGTCATATATTTAATATGTTGACTTGTAGAATATTTCTTTATACAATATGATATTAAGGTATTATTGACTCAATATTTACAGCATTACACAACATAAACATACCGGCTCAGTGGTGTATTGACCGCACTGGGAGCGGGAGACATTGGTTCTATTCTAATATGGGTCATACCAAATAATTTGTAACTAGTTGTAATGGTTGTAATGGCTTCCGTTCCCGGCGCTCAGCGTTGCGTAGATAATATGTTCACTGATGCATCGTAAGCAGGATATACATACAGGTAGTACTGGACATGTACGCAGGTCACGCCGTGATATAACTACATCACTGCTGAAAGCGGTGTAGAGCCATTCAAACATCAGAGATATTTGTAATCGTTTGGCATGTGTAATTAACAACAGAACAGACAGCAAATCCGTATGTAGAAGTTTGGTGATAGAAATGCAAGTTAAAACAACAACAAAAATAATAAAAAGGGAAATAACAAAACCCGGAAGCAGGTGAATATTGATTGTCTATATATTTATTCCGTTAACCGGTTAGAAGATTATACGATTAACCGGTGACCCATATCGGTCACCGTTAACATCCCTAGTTAGTATGCTTTCAATGTTTTATGTGTGTCTCATTATTTTGCTAATACCGTTTCACTAGTATTTATACAAATATAAAAATCTCATTGTAATGCTACTTATGTTAAACACCTCTTGAAGAGCTCGAACCATTTTGATTGGTTAAATAAACATAGTCACAATAGGCTTGGACTGGCTTTTTACTTGTAACTTTATGTTTTCCGCAGCGTTGTGATGTGTAATGGAAGTGTGTCGACCTTCTTCGCGAGATATCATGGATTAGTTCCCCGGTTGGGTCATTTCAAACATTTAAAAGATCGTATAAAATAAACCATACTTGGCGCTCAGGAGTGTTGGGTAAACATTACAACTGACTAGCTAGTATCAGGATATATTAAACTTACGCGCGAAAATCCCTGCTGTAACTGATAGTGGCGTTAAATACCATACCAATAAGCAAAGCTTTCCGCAGCTTATTTAGAGCGTGTGCCTTATTTCACGTGCCTATTACAGTTATAGTTTCGTTTGCATTATAGTGGGTTTCTTACTCCTGAAATTGACATTGTAACAATCGTGCGTTGGGTCGAATGATTTAACAAAATGTCTGCCCTGGTTTCGAGAATAGACATGTATACCTTTTATGACATCTTCCTAATGTTTTGTCTCTAATCGGAGTATATACCAGGTAGTGAGGTTGGTAGATTTTTTATATAGGGTTAATCTGGTCAAGTATTGCGTCAGCCTGCACGATCACTCAACAGTTACAAAGTATAGGAAGTGCTGGGTCGTAGATATATAAAACAAGGGCTCTTGAAAAGCTTCGTTTCCCTGCGTACTTACAGAGAAATGGTGGATATACCCAGGCTGTAGAGAGCACATTTGACGGAAGAGAAGATATTATAAAGATGTTCTGGGAAGAAACAGGTGTTGTACAATTATGTTGCAGTCATTGCGATATAATGTAGAAACACAACAGAGCGAAATTCTTAATAATTCTGATGATCGATTGAGGGCATGCTTGACCGTCTTGTTAAAATATTGATCCTTTTTTACTGTATATTGCATATCAATCTTAACAAGAACAGTTGGAAGAAAATATTGCAAGTCCTTATATCTATCTAGCTGCATTGTTGGTTTCGTTTTTTCTGTATTTTCGTATACGTTTGAGTGATCATTCTAAACCGAATATGATATAAGTGAAGTTTGACAAATATATTATCATGACCAAATCAAACGGTAAGTAGAATAACTGTTCCATTTGCTTGCTGTCCTATATGTAAACTTAACATGATAGATATCGGGAAGTAAAACTTGTTTAGGATAAGTGTATGCCACCAGGCAGAAACGGCTGGTCCATTACGAAGGAATGATACTGTGATAATAAATCATTCACTTTTTGAATGAAAACATACCAATTGTATTCAGATTGTGGGAACCCAATGCCAATATTGCATGGTCAAGTTTATTCTACCGACACACTGTTTGAATCGCTAGCGATGTATCAATGCAATGCAGGATACAATTTGGTTGGAGATAACATGACTGAATGTGGTAAGGATAGTACATGGACAGTGAATAATATACCAGATTGTCACATAGTTGGTAAGCTCTATAAATAAAGTATAATTGAAGAAATGAGTTGAAGACATGGTGACAATATCTTATAAGTTGCAAGTTATCATTTTGCCGCAGCAATTCGGCAAAATGAGAAATTGCAACTTATAAGAATTGTCACTCATTTCTTACCCTCGTCCGCAGCAGATGCTTCAACAAGCGTATGATTTCGTTAAAGGCTTAATAGTCCATTTATAACTCTAACTCGTAAAATCAAAACTAAAAACTTTTATAAAAAGAAACTTTACTTGTCTGGTCAATTGAATATAAATTATTTAACATTACAAATGAGGAACGCAAGCATAAACCCATCGGTATGTGTGCTTCTGATGAGCACTTAAACTGTCAAATAATGCTAACTGTTGCCAAAACAAGATGAGGAAGTAACTTTTTCAAAATCTGAAAAAAAAGAACCATACTATTCAATATAATCTTGATTATTTTTAGATTGTGGTTTCCCTCGGAATATAACGAATGGGCGTTATACATTGGTTGGAGAAACAACATATTCTTCAGTCGCACTATACAAGTGTGTTGATGGATTTAGACTAAATAACACGAAGGATAGAACCTTTTGTGAGGCAAACGGGACATGGCGTGGTGAAATAGGGACCTGTCTCCGAGTAGGTATGTTGTCTGGCTTCATGGTGCACCACTATTGTATGATTCTTTTATTTTTTCATTTTAAAGATGCGTTAGATTTTCCCTTCATTTTGAACACAATATTTCGCCTACAATGTCTTAAACATAATATATTTGAACGTTTCAACTCACATTCCAAAAGAATGTTGATCCAATTAATTGTGTTCGTGATCGTTTTGATAAATAATTGATCACACCAATTGCCGTCTAATTGTTAATTAAATAGAGTATTGTTAAATACAATTAAATAGCGACAAACCTCACATCAGATCGATGTCATCGGAAGCTCGAATATCCCCGAAGGAGTCAAAGGAGGAATCATTTCCTTATAACACCTGTCTGCCTTTGTCTAACCGACACGAAATGAACTTTCAAGTTTGTAACTACAATGTATTATCTATTGAAGACAATACAAATCATTCCGTGCAAAATAAACCATCAAGATTAATTTAAAGCAAAACAATAAGATCAGCAAATACGACACGATTAAGTTGTATATAACTTCGAAAAAAAATTGATGAGAATTGTAACATAGAGTAATAATACATTTGTCATACTTATAAATGTTCACTAGAACAATAAGACAAGTTTAGGAATGTATGACTGAAAGTAAAGATGCCTGAAATTATTTCGCAATTAAATATTTCCTTTTTGATTCACTTGTTGACTTTTGTAGTATAAGAAGCTTTTCGAAAGCAGCTTGTAGTAGTAGTATGATAATATTACGATAGAGAGGCAGATACAGCTAAAAAGAGAGACAGGGAGAGAGAGAGAGAGACAGCTAAAGAGAGAGACAGCTAAAGAGAGAGACAGCTAAAGAGAGAGACAGCTAAAGAGAGAGACAGGGAGATACAGAGACAGCTAGAGAAAACGACAGAGACAGAAACAAAGACAGAAACAAAGACAGAACTATACTAAAAGCGAAACAGATATAAGAGACAGGGGACTAACTTTACTATTTACAACACCTATTACACTTTTCTTTTCAAACAGAATGCAGAGGACTATTACCACCGGTCAATGGCATGGTTTCCTATTCAGGTGATAACAGAATGGCAACCTTCTCTTGTATTACTGGTTTTCGATTTATTGGGCGGGATAAACTCTTTTGTCTTTCAACCGGTAATTGGAGTGAGACTATTCCAAAATGCCTAAAAGGTATTCAAAGCTTTGCTTTTTCAATATTATATATGGGTTAAACCTTTCCCGCATACAACACATATGCAGCAAATGAATTAATAAATTAAAATATAAATATAAGACAATTTCATCAAATGCAACAATAATAATTGAATATAATTGAATATAATTCCAAAAAGATCGTTATGAGCTATTTTTTCTCTGCAATAATATTTTTTAATTGTCTCCTGCTGCAGATGCGTCAACATACGTCTGTTATTGGTGAATGGTAAGTGCTTTAGAACAAACCTCAATTCATGACGACATATTTACATTTCTAGAATTTCAATGAATGCTTAATATTTGTTCTAAATGAGATACACAAAGCTACATACTGGTGTATGCATCGGTTGCACATTAAGTATATTGTATAAGAAATTGAAAACAAACTTTAAAAGACATGTACATGTAGTTAATATGTAGGAAATGTATTAAAGAAATTCTGCTGTAATACGTTATAGTTTAACAAACCCTGAGCACAGTATTGCATTTTTACGATGTAAGTTTATTCTGTATTTGTTTGGAGTAAGACTGTTCCAAAATGCGAAAAAGGTAAACAAAGCTTTGCGTGTTTCAAATTTGTATATGGTTTTAACCTTTTCCACATACGACACATACTATTGCAGCAAATGAATTAATTCATTAAAAGGTAAAGATAAGAAAAGTTCAAGGAATTGTATAACAATTGAAAATAGTTCTAAACATTTTGCCAAAAGGATCGTTATGAGCTATTTTTCTTTGCAATAATATTTTCAAATGTTTCCTGCTGCAGAAGCGTCAAAATATGTCTGTTATTGGTGAATGCTTTAGAACAAACTTCAATTCATGACGTCATATTTACATTTCTAGAATTTCAATGAATGCTTAATATTGGTTCAAAATAAAATACAAAAAGCTACATAATAGTGTATGCATCGGTTGCACATTAAGAATATTGCATAATAAATTGAAAACACACTTAAAAAGAAATAAAATTACACATGTAGTTAAGAAAGGAATCTTGCTGTAATATTGTATAGCTTAACAAACCCTGAGCACAGTATTGCATTTTTCCCATGTAAGTTTGTATTTGTTCGAAGCAATGATATTGTTATGCAATTGTTTTCCTTGTCAACACTGACCTTTACCGATTCAGTTGAAGCTGAAACAAAGTACTGCCAAACAGACGAAGACAGTCGGGGTACATTGTGGAACAAAACATCTCAGGAGCAGATCGTAACGAGCCCGTGTCCAGAAGGCCAAGATGGTAAATCTTAAAAAAGACTTGATCTGGTGTACCATAAGTAAACATGAATGTTAGTTGTGGCTTCATTCGTCGTATCGACAGTACTGTTAACTCAAACAGTAAATATCGTATCTCTTAAATAGTTTTGCAAGCAATTCTATAACTTTGGCATGTTCAAAAAGTGGACTAAAGAAAACAAAATCAGAAAGTGAGAGAGTCGCGTTTAACAGGATAATGATAAGATCAATATATATGATTTAATACTTTTATTTTTGAATTGCGTTAAGTTAGATGATTTATAAATCATGATCTGTATTTCCATTTACCAGGATCGATATCCAGACAGTGTGACGAGGATGGGGAATGGAAACTCCCAAGATACACATGTGTTAAGAAAGAAATTTCCGAGGCCGAGTCAAAAGTAAGCTACTTTGAATGTATATTTTTTTATTTGCTTAACATTGTTGTACGATATATCAGTGAATCATTCTGCTATAACTATGGTGTTACCATCAAAACACAGTCGGTAAGGCTATCGATCAAGTGGTCCTTTATTAGAAACCTGGCTAGGCCTTTATGTTTAGTGCCATTCCTCTTTCACCAACTAGTTGACAGTCGATACTGGAAGATACTAACTCGCTTTGAAAGACAATGTGTGTTTAATAGTTGAATTAAGCGAAAAATACATGGATATGTAAACTGACTTTTAAAAACTGTGTTAAATTAACAAATTCGATAAACGAGGGTTGATCCAATAGTAACAGGTAGTTTGCTGATCATGTTTTCTCGGTTCAAGTTAGCGTTATAATAACACACACAAAAAGGAATGTGCATTGTTTATAAATACAAATAAAATTGCGACAATCCTCACCTCAGATCGATTTCATCAAAAGCTCAAATGTCACCGAAGCATTCAAAACAGGAATAGTCTCCGATGTTCTTCATACATTGTCAAATTCAACAACAACAACAACTGCGTCATCTTCAGTTAGCCTCGGAATGGGTGATGGCGAGATCGAGAAGGTAACGTCTATCCTTGAGAAAGTGGCCAGTATTAGTCAGGGTATCAACGTTACTGAGAAACAGTCGGAGGTATTTCCTATTGTTCTTATATTTTTTATGGTGTATTTCCTCTTTGTTTTATATTTTTATAACTCTCTGTGACACAAAACTGATAGTTATTGAGATATTGTCAGAGATATTTGTTTTTCTTTTTCTTTATATAACTTTCAAAGACACAGAACTCGTGGTTACTGAGTTTCGAGACCGGTTTCTTGTTTGGTTAAAATAACCTTCTTTAATATAGGAATCATAGATATTGAGGTTTAATTCGATGTTTGATATATACTCGTATATGGATTTGTAAAAACGTGAACTTAGATAAAATATTTGAATTTCAGTCATTGTTTAGCTCTGGGTTAATAATTGTGTTACTTGTTAGTTTAAATTTGTTGTTTTTAACACCAAATCTCCTTTTTAAACTTATATTAATAGATTTCAATATCGTCTTTTATCCGCCCTGGATACTCAACCAGATTAAACAAAGTATTCGGGCGTGTTCAAGTTCGAAGCCGTAATTTGGTTGTTGGATAAGGCTTACAGCATCACAAAACATTTTCTGCTTACTTAATTTGAAAACATTAAAGTATTCATTACCAATAAGTGAAGTGGTGCCATTAGTTGATCCCGCTCTCACACGGGACGCTGCATCAACAAGCCGGCGCACCACTTCTGGGCGACATAAGTCTACAATGAATATATATACCTTTAAAACACAGTTATATCATGTTATTCGGTCTTACCGACTACCTTGTAATGTATGTACATTTAAAACTATTACTTTGGGTAATGTCCTTCACCATCTTTATGTAAAAATGGGTTAAACTCAATTTTGAAGAGTAATGTCGTTACATTCAGCAGATTTGACTTGTCATTACGAGTTGTATCGCTGTTTAAGTTTTAATTGAAGGCGGAAAGGCTCACGTTGCTGCAACGCATGACTTTAATAGCGCATATGACGCCATTGTAATGAGATGGATTCGAGTGTCCCTATACATTTGTGTGTTTTGGTGTTTTACGACGTGATTAACAGCTAAGGTCATATCGATGCGAACAGTAAAGATGTGAATAGTCCCACAACTTGTATTGACATCGAGATAATAAAAAAATAGGTATGAAACCAATAACTTTCTACTTACTGGAGCTGAAGAATTACAATGATTCCAATCGTTCAAACGAATTTTGCCGGCTTTTGCGGTTCAGCAATGGTCAGACTGTGGCTGCCATTCTTATAGAGTGTCCCCCAGTCACAGGGGCTCCGATCATTCTTTAAGCATGGTTTCGGTAATGTGTCAATATGTGTCGATATATGCGCATACAGACAAACAGTATGATATTTTATGTATGAGGGATATATATTTTCATCGTTGTAAAATGTAAATAAAGAGGTCTATATGCCTACAAATATGAAACATTTCTATATTACTGACTAAAAAATATGTACTAGTGGATGTGAACGATCCTATGATAGTTTATCATGACTAGTCCATCATTGTATAATAGCACTTATTGCATACTTTGATATTGTCCCGTTCACTTTGCATTGAAGAAAGTGGTCATGATTTTTCGATCATGACCGCTGCCAAGGAGTGATCTTGACCGTAGATAAGGACGTGCGGAAATTCTGCATAATTAACATGCTAGGGACTACTTTTGTTATGTAAACAAACATAGATGACCTAAATATCATTGTTAAACCTCACGGGACTTTGTAATGTTAAATTCTCATATATTGATCATGGACAATTTCTTACTGTCTCATGCTAACAGTACGTTTTTGACATGAAAACAGTCGAAAACGCGCGTCTAAAATGTTGGTTATGCACTGTGCATGACGTCATTTAAAAACATTACGTCACCGTTATAATTCAAACAGCATTTGCACAAATATTACTACTTATGTAAACAAACAGATTGTTTCTAATTCGGAAGCAGATTTATCAATTCTAGATAATAAAAAAAAAACTCCGGAACGTAAAGCAAATAGTTTACAATATGAAAGTATGCAATAAAAAGGTTATTGACCCTGTACTGTGAAATCATCGTTGGACCTCGTTCTTTGGCGAACGTAGCCTCGCAAGCTCGGCAACGTCAACCCAAGAACTCGGTCCAACGATGATTTCACAGTACAGGGTCAATAATCTATAATATACAGGGATTGGAACACCTTTGGTTATGCATCGCAGGCTCATATCAAACTTCTGATCTGTCTAACAGGATTTTATTGGTACGACTAGTAATCTTCTTAATCCACAAAATAGCGGATCATTTAGATCATTGGAGGAGAACAAAGACCAGGTACGTCAAATCACATGTAAATCGACCTTTGCGACATTGCTAGCAAATCAACTTTACACTTGAATAATCGTAACATTTTTGACATTTATTTAAAAATATATATGAAAGGCTGAAATGCGTGTGGCTTCGTTCAAATTACATAATTACCATTATCATATATCTTTTAATTGGAAGTATAAAGCTAACGTTGAATGACATTTAACATTTGATACTGACAGCCAGAATCAGAACATAAGTGAAACATGTAATCACGTATGATAATGTTGTTTATTATCACATAAATGACAGTTTATGCAAACATTAAAACTGTTATCTATTTGTTGCAAGTTACACCATGCAGCTATGCTAACCGCATATTATACCATTAGGCTAAAGAAGCCTCGTATTACACATACGACATTTTCCAGATCCCCCAATAAGATTCAACCAAACAGATTGCTCCTGACCGGTGTGGGCTTATAGAAATACGGGATCAACCACCTTGTATTTCTCGTGCTTAGATCTCTACATACTTTTGTTTTGAGGACACTACGCTCAGATATGACATAACTATTCGTTTTCTTATGTGGCAAATTACATTTGGCATTTTCAATTAAATGCCCATTTTCCACTCTTATGTGGTATTTTCCATTCGGCATTTACAATTAAAATGCCCTTTTTCATTCAACCTATTCTTGTGTTTTTCACTTAAGTCATACCAGTCCAACCAATCCTGGGTCCTGCGTCACCTCCTTCTTTAACAGAACGGAACAAAACATAAATGTATTATGTTATCGTGGTTTATTTGCATACGTTTCATACATTTGACTGTCTGAAACATAAGAAAAGAAACAAACTTACTAAATAAATAATGTATATCAAATTTTCTATAGTACAAAATTTAATATTTTTTTTTATAATTTCGATATATATTTACAGGATGGCAAGTCATCTGCCGGCGCAGACAGAGTACTTGAAGTGGTGGGTAACTTTACAAAGGCAATTGCTAAAAGTTTGGATCAATTGATTGGCGGCAAGACGATTCAAACCGATAATATGGGTAATGATTTTTGGCAATATTTGTTATTGTTATTTTTACATTATTATAAATGACTATTAATTATATGTTAACATAAAGTCTACATATCGTTTTATATTGTAGTTTAACTGTGGCAATATTATTTGATATTTTGATTGCATCATGTTAGTGAACAGTTAAATGTTGCGTTCCTTTAGCTTTTGTTTGCCAAATTTCAAAAAGAGGTATTATCATCCACTAATAAGTCCACTCCAGCACATGGTTTACGTCTTTGCTACTAATCTTAAATTAGTAAATAAAAATTTAACATTGTAGACCAATATTAAAAAAAAGAAACGATCAGAACGATCTCGGTATATTTTGTCCCAAAGTTTATTGTATGATAAATGCATATTGTGCCTTAGCGTAGTAAATGCCATTTGAGTTAAGTTGCAGTATTGTGATACAAACAAACGTTATATCATAGGAGTCACTTACAATTTCAGCAAGGAAACACATGGTCATGTCAGATGGCCGGATTGATATTGATATAATACCTTTGAGAAACGTCGTTAAACTCTTACTCTTTCAATTAATAAATTTAAATAAGTTCAGTATTTTATGCCCTCACATTATTAACAGATTTGTTACTAAAATCTTTAACATCAATAATATATGTAATGGAAAGAGCGAACTACTTTGACTGCGTATCACTTAGTGATATGGACAATAAAGTAAAGAGTTAGCAATACAACAAAGAATATCAGAAATACTTGAGAAAACTTTACGGAATGCGTACAAAGTATTCACTATTTCATTTACAATATATACGTTATGCTAACACTTTTCAAAATTTCGATGATTATCTTTCTTGGTGTGTGTCTCAACACATGCTTCCTTTATCAATAGTTATTCTAGTCCACTATTTAACCTACACAGTTGTAACAGTTGCTAGAATAGACGAAGGTGAAGATATACAGTTTCCACTGAAAATTTCAACTTCTACTGATTTGAAAAGTTCAACTTCTGCTGAAATTCCTCTATCTGAACTTGGAGGTACGATACATTCAGCTTTTCGATTCACAAGTTTCCATGAAAACCCGATCAGTTTAGTTGAAACTTATTTATTTTACATCGATTGCAAAACAAGCTTTCAGCTTTATATTAATAACGCTTGATGTCTGCTTTCTGGAGTCTAAACCAGTACTCGCGCCGTTTGTGAACCCGATTCAGAGGCACTCTTCTTGTTAAACGGCTACTAAGCATTTTAATATAGGCATAGCAAACAGATTAGTTTAGTTTAAACTTGTTTGTTTTACATCAATAAGCTTTCAGTTTATAGTAATATCGATCGATGTCTGCTTCCTGGATTCTTAACCAGTACTCGCGTCGTTTGTTAACCCAATTCACAGGCTCAAGAAAGTATTAACGGAAAAATTGCCACAAACATCTAATATTGTCTGGCATTTCACAACATTACCATAAACTGTTTTATTTGACGAAGGCGATGACAACTGTCGTTGTAACACTCATAATTTTAATTTCTGAAAAGAAATAGCTATAATCCTGACATTTATTAAGTTATTGTTTGTTTTTCTAAAGTTTCGCGAGCTAAAAGTTAGACGCTTTTAGTCATACTAATACAATTGTTTGCAATAAAAGGTTAGATTCAGATTAATTATGTCGAGTCAACTTGTGTTTGTTTGTTTATATATTACAGGTATTGGGACTTATTCCGGAATACTCTACCATAATTTGTCTGGATTGCTATCCCCACGAATACACGATAAGGGGTTAGTAGAGAATAATCGAGCATCAGAAAATGTTCATTGATATTTAAATTTAAAAAGGAGCATTTTACTCATACAATGTTAATCAATACACTTTTGATATTTAAATAATTTAGCTTACATGATTGAAATTCGAATATAAATCGAAATTGTATTTTATCGACAATTGATTTTTTTAGTCCAAATTTTCAGAAGATGAAGACATGAACTAGTTTACGACAATAACAAGCGTAACATTATATCTGCAACTGGCATTGATTCGATACCCTTAGCACTTCGACTGCAAGTAAAGGTGCTTTAGTTATTTGAGGCTAAAACAATTCATGACCAGTATTCTATCAAATATATAATCCACCATTCAACAAATATAAAATAGAAAACATCGACAATGAATTGTATATAATCCGTAAAACAGCTTCTATGTACAGGATTTATAGGTAGATTGGTCAATTTTGCCTGGTTGACGTTATTTATAGAAAAGGCTGGATATGTTAATTGCTGGGGACTAAACATGACTTATCGTGAGAAAAGGCACATGCTGGTTAAAACATATAGATCGATTGAAGAGTGGAGCGAATAATGGATCATTGACGAATTTTAAATCTGCTTTATAAAAATGCAACGAAATTGCATAGTTAATTCATACTTGAAAATTAGAAGCTCGCGTTCAACAATTGTGCAGCAGACGACTTTGAATGCACATAAAAAACCTTTAGGACAATAAATATACAAAATACTAAATATTGAATAGCGTTTCAAAAGTATGACAGAATGAGAAACTGATCATTACGAGCAAATTATCCGTTTGTTGTAATGTTTCCAAAGGAAGTCTGATGCAGATGCGTCAAAATGTATCTGCATGTAGAAAAAATATCACCTTTTTTGTTATCTCACTTCAGATCAGTTGATGAAGGTGATTTTGAAATTAACGCAGCCGTTTTAGATATTCAGCTTTTGAACACAACCGGGCCACCACCAAACTTTAAAATTAATCTGAACTTTGAAAACTTCCAAGTGAGTGGTGTTTATGAATTTCAGCTTCATGATATGATTCTATCAAACCATGCTGAGCTTCAGCGGTTTAGTAAAGCACGCATATAACGATCAAACTGAATACCTATACTGCTGATGAAGGCTTTACCATTCCCCAAAAGGCTACCTTGAGGATTGTACAATCTGATTATGAGGAGGGATCATAAAGACTTATTCAACTGGACGATAAAAACAGTATTTCGATTGGGCGTTACGTTTTAATGGGCTGTCCTTATTTGTAATACATTATCATTTGGCGTGTACATGTTCAGTCATTAGTCAAGCAATGACAAATGTGTTATTATATTTCAGAGTGGAAATTTTGAATCAAAGTGCTGCTTCTGGAACTATAATAGGTGGGTAACCCATTAATCTTACCACTAGTATGTAACACCAGTTCCTTTTGAACACATCTTGAAAAGAAAACGAGAATTTATAATTACATTGTTTCATGTGATAGTGTTTCCTTCGGATTACATACAAACAAATCTGAAACAAATGACGTTGTAAACATCTTGGACAATATGCACAAGATATCTGTGAAATAAAAATAAAAGCAGTGATGGAAGGAACTGAAAACATTATGGCAAAAGTAGAAATTGCTGACTTATGAAATAATGATGTTTGTGGAAAAAAGATTCATGATTTAAGCAATTGATTCTGAAAACATTGAATCCGTCTTATTACAAATACACTCCAGTAAACATTGGAACCAGTAAAGCCCCATACAGTATTACATTTATAGTGCCAATGTCATTAAATTGCTACAGTTAAACTACAGACAAATGACGAATGACTTTTAAAGACGGGTTATTTAATTCCTCTGGAACAATCTACATGTTTGATAAAATATTTTAAATCCTGTCCACAAATTTTGAAAAACCAATCATTCAAATTACTAAAAGAAATTGGGATAAGAAGTAAAGTTAACATTTCATCAGCAAAAATGTCCGTGGGTTTGTTAACTTGATATATGAATGTCAGTGTCAATATCTGATATCGTCTATCGTCAGTATCTTAGGCCTTAATTACGTCATTCACTCGCATGTTCATTGAAGTCATCGGCCACTTCGGAAAGCTGTCTCAATCCAAAGTCAAAGGCTTGGACAAAACCCTGTACAGAAACACAGAATTGTCCATTCATGGAATCATGTGCATGCAATGGTCATCAGTGATCATAATAGAGCGCTATTCACTTTGTTAATTTGAATACAGAGGTGCCTACATTTTACCAATGAGTACATAATAACCAGCAACACAAAAGTATATATTTGTTTGAAAACAGGAGTTCATGGGATACATTCGGATGCAAGTTAAACACAGACAAGACAAACAGTTCTCTTACCGTTTGTACATGTAATCATACGACTAACTTTGCTATTCTGATGAATCCATATAAAACGGTATGTTACTTTGATATGATCGAGTTATTCTCGGAACTCGGAACATTATACAAGCTTTGAATATGGCCACTACGGTAAATGCAGGAATTGTCGTATACTTGTAAAGGTCACTTACTTATTTTAATATTTCAAAGATTTTATTAAAGTATTAATTTGATCACAATATCAACTGTTTAATGTATCGACAAAGAACATTTGAAATCAATGTAAATCATATGCCCTTTATTTCTTTAATTTATTACTTTATTTTCAAGTTTGAGCAGTTAGTTTAATCTGATTGCACTGATAATCTGACAGGCATTAACTAGTCAAAACAACGCTAACGTCTATGTTCCTCGATCGCGAATCGTACACGTTCAATCACTGTTCTACTTTGTTTCAGAAAAATGTGAATTCAAAGGTTTTGGATTACTTAACACTGGTTGGCTGTAGTATATCCATTGTGTGTCTGATTGTTACTATCGTGGTGCATGCTACACTTTGGAGGTACGAGGAACTTTGACAATTGATTTTAGGAATCATATCTTGTCGCATAAACACATCCGTAAAGCTGAATTAGATATTGAAATTGAATATCTTTTTTCTGGTGAATGATCAAATTTGTTCTCAGTTAGTGACTTATCGCTTCAAATGGCATGCGTTGTGAAGGTAACTACGTAAAACTTTACATTTTCAAGTTACCTTTCGCATAAATAGCATGAGTGGTGAAGTTATTAAAGTCAAATTATATCCATTCGAGTGCTCTTTCGCTTCAATTGCGTGAGTGGTGAAGCTAGAGAAAGGTCAATTTGTATCTCTTCGAGTGACGTCTCATTCAATAGCATGAGTTCGGACGTTACGGAGTTAAAAAAGATTCTTCGAATGACCTTTCGCTTCAACAGAATGTGAAGTGCAATTAACGAGATCACACTTTATCTCTTCGAGAGATTTTTTGCTTCAATATCACGAGTGCTGACATTCACAGAAACAAACAAAGCATTTTCCAATTTCATGCCTTTCTTTAGAATGTTGTTATTTTCAACCTACTCTGGAAATTGATATACTATATGGAGCACCCCAATATATATGAGTATCAGCTTGTGAACTGCAGACCATTAATATGACGTATCTAATTAAGCTCTAAGAAAATCCATCTACTAATGCATAAACTAAGTACAATTACGGTAACATTCTGTTAATTATACAAACAACTTGTCCTCTCAAGTGAAATCTATAAAACGAATAAAGATAAAGTCCCGGCTTCTACCTGCGACTTATTAAATTTCTACAGGGTGATTCATATTAGAATATTCAGTTTTAAACTGACATAAATGTTGCCTGCACACAAATACATATTTATGTATTATATATCATTAAAAAGAGCATATAATAAAGGTTTTATTATCAACTATATATGACAGGGGAGCTCCGGAGGGGAAATGCAGTTCCTTCTTTTGAACACAGCGGATAGCATATAATAAAATGATAGACATGAAAATCATCATTATCATCATTTTCTTTTCCATCTAACTATTGTTGCAGGTACCTCAAGTCTGACAGAGTAATTATTTTGATTAACCTCTCCATAGCGCTGATACTGTCGTATGCCATATTCATATTTGGCGCGGACAAAACGGAAAATAAGGTATTTATTTTAAACATTTGCGATAAAGAAAATTATAAAAGATAAATTGTCCACCTGATTTATCTTTCTGTCAGTATTTAGTGCAGTTAGGACAAAAAATCAGGTGTTAAGTGTACATACATGGTTACCGTCTCATCGTACATAAATGGTTACCTTTGTTGCCATCAATATTAAGTGCGAGTCATCGCATTACATTTTTTACCTGATGACAAGGGTCGTTGTAGTGAACTTTCTTCATCATTTCAATTTCTAATTTGGCCACAAAGATTTCAAATGTCATCTGCTGTAGATACGTGTAAATGCTTCTCCATGTTATAAATGGTTAGCCTATGTGTATAGAATATTTGCCGTCTTCATCAGTTTGAATTTACACTGTTGTGGCTGTAACATTCCATTACATCTACCTCCTTCTGTTTTCTCTCAGGTTGTTTGACATAACTGAAAAACATATTGATCAACGTAATACATATCTTTTTTAATTTCGCTCCACAGGTTGTTTGTACAGTAGTGGCAGTAGCGTTACATTACATCTACCTTGTTGTGTTTTTCCTCATGCTGTCCGAGGGCATTGAGATATTCATCACTGTGGTATACGTATTCGCCATGAAATCAAGACTGCGACGTCTTCTCCTTATGTCGTGGGGTAACTAATCAATGAGCTGTGTTCTATGAAACACAACCCTAGTACATACGTGATCAAGTCACATTTATATCAAACTAGATTGATTTTGGTCTGCGCTGGTCGCCAATTAACAACAGTTGGTGTAAAAAATGTCGAGGAAAATCAATATGGAACATATAGATAGATATTTTATTATTTAAGTTCAACCTATACATACAACGCAATACAATACAATTCAATAACATATAATAGCCAGGCTTCAAAGGCTTACGAAGCACTTTCTTTTTTTTACAAATGAAGTCATGAAAAGTTTACATTTATATGCCAATGTTTAGTCTACCAGTGAAAGTAAAGTAATACAGTTATTATAGTAAGTAGATAATCGTATTAGTTTCTTTAATGCAAGTATTGAGAATGAATTCACCTTTAGGCATTTTTGAAAAATTAAATATCAATTGTAGTCTGTTTCATCACAACCTAATGTCTACGATTTATCAAGGTATAAGTAATCAAATTAAGGTGGTTTAATGTTTTTAATAAATATCAATGGCGATACTTTAATATCTGATTTCGGTCTCCGTATGATTCGATAAGGTAGTTAGCCATTGATTTAGAGTCAATGTTTCTCATCATTGTTTTTGGAGTGTCCGTGTAACTGTCCTGCCGTACGATACCACCGAAATGTTTATGTCGTAATTTGTTGTAAGCACGAATGCGCATGCAAATCTTTACCTACATAACATAAAAGCGAAAGGGTTTGGTTTTCCTGGATCACAGCTTATTGATGGGTTTTTGGTTTTATATTAAACAATGTTCCTGTATATTTAATGTATTGGTATCCGCGTCTTTGGCAATATATTCGTATAAGTGAGGCTTCACTTCTAGATCGCTTTTGTCAGAAAATGCATGGTGATCTTTATAAAGTATCGGCGTACAGTGAAGTACCAAAATACGAATTTTACTATACACATGTTCACTCGTGATATGTCTATACACATCGTCTCATCAGCCAGTCTCAACCCATATATTTCTGTAGTATGCTATAATTAAAAGGAATAGTATTATGTTAACAATATGAACTTAAAAGTTTAATAAATATAACGCTTCTTTATATGTGACACATTATTTTAGACATTTATGCTCTGCGCTTGTCTAAATGTCTTACAATCCAAAAAGTGTACATTGTATTTATATATGTATATATATATTATGTTCCCGCTAAAACGTACTCTAGTTGAATACCATTTCCCGGAATGACACACGGTAGATTACCAATAAACCTTCTTTATTAATGGAATTGCAGGTTTACCGGTGATTATTGTTGGAATTTCTGTGGCGGTGACTCAATCAGACGGTTATGGATCAGAGAAATAGTAAGTAGTGTGTTATTTCATCATGTATACTATGTATTGTGTTAATAGGCGGACTATTTCGTTCCTTTTACCAGTTTAAGATATATTTCATTGTTTAAAAAGAGCCTTTACCTTGGACAGGGCTACATGTAATAAGAAAAAACACACAATGTAATGTAACTTTAAAATATTTGAATAATTTCAAGCAAAAAACTTCTTTCGACGTATTTAAGAAAATCTGCATCAATTAAATTATCAAACCGGAAAAAAAGAAAGGTGTCAAAAAGCAAGAAATACACTATTTGTACTTGCTGATATAGGTATGAGTTCTAATGGTTTAAACCCCAAAACAGCCATTAAATTATATAAAAGCATAATTAAACCAACAGTAATGTACGGATGTCAACTCTGGAAAGAGATGTCACAGGCTGACAAGGTATAACAGTTTAGAGTTAAGCGTGGAAGCATATCAGATAAAACATTTCCATCGCATACGAATAAGTCTTCCATACTCTGGACACATTCATGTTAAAAGTTCTGGAATCGGAACCTAAAACAGACATAGATGTAGATGAAGTAACAAAAACTCTAAACCTAGCATGATTCATGTATTCAGATATCACTCCCATGTGTGTGCTTTTAATTGACTGATAACAATATTGAAAAGATCTCCAGAAGCATTAAAGCGGCGCAGTATCGTATATAATTATATATGTACATGTATAAAGCCCCTCATGCTATCTTTCTTTACATACTGATTATTTAATTAGCAAGAATTATTGTTACTACTACTATTATGATTATTATTTTACAGTTGCTGGTTGTCAGTTCATAGTGGATTAATCTGGGCCTTTGTAGGACCAGCCCTAGCCATAATACTTGTAGGTTACATGTTTTATTATCAAATAAATGAAAGGATTATGTCTGTAGTAAAGCTCTTATTATGTATTCATAAGTAACAACCGTTCCGGAAATGTGCAATCAGGAATATGCTATTTAAAACTCCTGATTGAAGCTTCGTCACATTTTTAATTTTTGTTATCAATATTCAAAATAAAGTAACCTTAATTCAAATCATGCAAATAGTAACTAAATAATTAACTCTGTTTCGCAGATAATCACGCAAACAATTACTTGTATGAAAAGTACACAGCTTGATTGACAAATATGAAAATAAAACATTGCAAGGATCACTTATAGTATAATAACGTGACAAACTACTAAACTTATTCCCTTTGCCGACCCTTGAATTTCGTTTGAATGACAGATGTAGTGTTATCGAATGGTGTACAACCTTCTGCAAAAAAACAAAAAAGTAATCGATAGAAACCCTCAAGCAAGGATTGCGTATGCTTGATTCATGTTTAACGGGTTAGTTTTAAATAAAACCGTTAAGTTTTCGATGATACAAATGTATCAGTGATTCTCACTTTTCTTTAACACGATCTGCTCGGGGAAACTATTGTGATCTCCCAGCGTCCGGCAGCGCGTCTGTCTTTTTTCGCTGTTTTCCCGTTTGTCCACCTCTTCTTTGAATAACTTCTTGTGGACGAGTTTCAAAATAATTTCACAGGGATGTTTCTTAGATGGTCCCCTACCAAGAAACATTCAAAATATTTCTTCTTCGCTCAGCAAGATGGCCATCGGAACTAAAAATAGAAATTTATTGTATGACTAAAGTTTATCCTAAATTTAAGATATTTTCGAAAGACATTCCTCAACTTATCCCCTGCCAATATTTATAGAAAATATGCTATGATGCGCAAGATGGCAACAAGAGCTAAATATGTAAAATATTTAATCAAAATTATTTCTTAAAACAATGGCCCATCTTCTTCCTAATAGATGTTACTCTAACAGCCCGATTTTCACATGTTGAAGTTGTTCTGTTCTGATTTACATGATGGTTGCTTTAAAAGAAAATACTTTAAACAAAGTCTTCTTCAAGACAACTATTCAGATTTCAAAAGTATATCTTTCGTAGCACCATTGTTAAAACCTGATCTTCTCCGCTGCACAAGATGGGTTCCAGAGCTGAACTAGACAGCTTTGTAAACAGCATCTTCCCCTAAACTATTATCAAAATTTCCAAATGAAATAGTTTCATTTAGTGACCTGCTATAAGAAGTGTTCTATCATTTTCATCTTACGGATATAGTTCCAATTTCGAATTAAGTACACACAAAATAATATTTTCCTTCAGTGACCTACTACAAGAACTGTTCAATTATTACCATCTCACTGATTATAGTCCCAATTTCCAAATAAGTACACACAAAAGTATATGTTCTTTTAATGATCTTATACTGGAATTGTTAAAGGGCTGTCAATCCAGGGGTTGTGAGTTCGAATCCCGGCTCGGCCAACTTTCTTTCCGACGATTGACAAAAGTCAATGCGACATGCATCATTCGTCTTCCACCAATGGGCTAAGTCTATGTGGAAAAGCAGCCAGTTGTTTTGGAAGACTGTTGTGTGGAGTACTGGTGTGAGAAAACCAGGAAATGCATGAGTAGGTGAACTGCCGTGATATAACTGAAAAATTATTTAAAACGGCGTTAAACCCCAATTAATCAATCTAACTTAACAAGAGATCCCAGCTGAGCGATGCAGTATCATAATGTTTTTTTGTGTTTTTTTGTAATATTGATTTATGGAGAAGGAGGGGGGGGGGGGTGGGGGGGGGGGGGGGGTGGTGGTTGGTAATGCTTGGCTATTTTCAACGCTGATTTATTTCAAGTCAATACTTGAAATTATGTTTTTTTTAACGGTATTTAACCATTTAAACCAAACCACGTGCAGTAGCAATTAAGTGAGGTAAAAACAATCGATAATGGTCTCAATTTGGACTTGAAATGAACCATTTTACTAACAGTTATGTCCCTTGTCTAATGTTGTCGCATGGTGCCAAATAGTTATTTGATTGGAGTCACACAGTTTGTGCCAAACCATGTGTAGCATTGCTCTCGCGTACAAGTACGCAATAGGACAATCTTCCAGACAAATATAAACTAGTAATAATGTTTTTTGTCAAGTCATCTGAAGAAAGATTGGTCAAGCCAGGATTCAACTGTCGAACCCTGCACCTATAGCGTTCCTCATTACCGATTAAGCTATGGCGACTCAAATTGAGAGGGCGGGGGAAGCGGGGAGGGGGGGGGGGGCGGGGGGCGGCGAACGTTCATTGAAACAGGTGTAAGGGGATTAATAATTATAACAAATTGGTCCTATATGACATCCGTTGTATGAATCCAGTATTTTTGGTTTTAATTGTATAGCTTCTTATTTGATTTACCAACCATAAACATATTGCATACATTGTATGTTAGTGTTATCGTACGTGGTAAACAGAGTTTCACGAGGTACACTGTTAAATTTGCATCGTGGTTCATAATGCCATCATTTATGTTATTGATTAAGCATGTTAGATATGTTTTCTTGTATTTTAATTCAGAACACATTTGATTTCAAGAAATGCTAAATGCTATTGTTCTGTTTTAGGCAAACTTTGTCCAGTTGTTTATTGTCATGAAGGCAATGTTCAAAGTCAGAACACTGACAGAAAGGTCGAGGATTGAACAAGTTAAGTAAGTTGCAGATTTAAATATCTTCATAGGTTTTCTAAAATAGAACTTTATACATACATGGTTGCGAAATAGTAAGAAGAAAAGCAACATGTACACACAAGGAAGCAAATTGGTAAACAGTAAATGTCATAGTTAAGAGTTATTCTTGTTATAAAAAACCAGTTTGAGTTTATAATATTGTGTTGTTAAGGAATAGTGTACGCAAGTTGCTTGTTAATGTTTTAACACTGACATAATGAGTTTATAATATTGACTTGTATAGCACTAGTGTACGTTACTTTTGTGTTGTGTTACCACTGGCAGTATGATGTTATAATGAATCTTGTACGTTGCCTGTATGGTTTGTTTTAACACTGACATAATTAAATTATGATATGTTCTTGTTATGGACTGATTCACGTTGTCTGTGTGCTTTGTAACTACTATCAAAATGGGTTTATAATATGTTCTTATACATGAGTTGTGTACGTTGCCTGTGTCTTTAAATTACCACTAACAGATCTAAGTATGTGTTTTTTATAAAGGACCGGTGTTCGATGCCTGTGTGTTTTGTTACCACTGACAGGAGGAACTTGGGTGATTGGCATTTTTTATGTCGACGAAAGTTTGGCGTGGATACAATATACGTTTGCCATCCTGAATGGTCTTCAGGTATGATTTTATCCTTTCTTTTTAAACAGAATGATTTCTGAATGATTTAGTTGATGATATAGTCGGTGATATTGTCCGGAATCTAATGCCATTTTTTTTTTTTAAATTTTATAGACTCAAAGTGTATGGGTTATGAATGAAAATACTTCAACAGATTCTAACATCAATGTTTAAATATGATATTTTGCATGCTTCTTGTAAATGGTTCCTTTTTTCTTAAACGAATTTATTAGTTTTGTTTTATACTTACTGTAAATTGTATAATCTGCGTATGACATTAATAACTTTTGTTTCGTTTATGTTTAACAGACTAGATTTTATCTCGTTCCAGGGTGTATTCATAATGCTGTTTCACTGTTTAACCAATTCACAGGTGATTGTAAAATTAGCTTTTTTGAACAGAGACTGGCCAGTCTCATTAAAATCAGACCAAAATACTTTGCTTTGCATATATTGCGTCTGACGACATGGTATAACATGTCGTTTAAACATGTATTTAGAATAGTTTTTTATTGTATGTATTGTGACATGCTTTTTGTGTAATTGAGGGGAAATAAATAAAAAAAATAAAAAAAATAATACGTCTCAAATTGACCTCTTACATTTAAAAATTCATGAGCGAGTATATATTAATTTGACCAATGAAATCGCACGAAACATATAATGCTCGACAAGCACTGCTTTGTTACCGAGTTTATGTATATGGCATATCTTGCTGTTGACACAAAGCGTTGTTTTAGGTGATAATTTAATTGGCTGAGGCAAAAATCAATCTGGTACAATCTGTAATAATCAGATCTATACGAGCGTTTCCTATTGTCTGATTTTAATAAAATTGGAATGAGGCGAATTGAATATTTGCTCGACATATGACACAAACTGTATAATGAGAGTTAAAACACACACATGTGTTGTGGATTCAGCTCGTTCTTGTTTTATGAGATGATATATCTACTTAACTCATGTTAGCAGTATGTTAGTGATATGATATATATGTTCTACTTTATTACTATAGTTTGACAAATTTGCCTCATATATTTATTGCGACATGTTTGATTATTGCAATAGGTGGTGATAGAGAGAGAGAGCGAATTTGTTTATTAATTATGTTTTTGTAGATAGGGCACATGATTGTTTATTTGTATAATTGTTAATTCGATTATGTGACATCCCTTACACAACCACATTTGTAATATCTATAAATGTATATAACTTGTGTATGAACCGGTGGCCCGATTATGCAAAAATAAATTAAATTTGAATTGAATTTGGTTCTTGTTGAACATCCAGTTGAACCTTTTCATACGTTAACTTTCAGCAAATCCCTCTTTACGCTGTCCCCTTAATCATTGTATAAACACACAAGTGGTTTCTGACAATGCACTAGGATTGAAATCTCACAATTCTTTCGTCAACAATATTGCTCTATGGGATCAAATGGAGACAAAATATGGACCTATTTTGCCAGGTTCGCCTCATTTTTTTTGAGAAACAATCACTTACGGATCAGCTCCACTTTACTTGTTAATTAATTCAAAAATGGATTTCTTAAACACGTTCTTTCGTTAACTATCGGTGTGGTTAATATTTAAAATTAATTATATGGTTCAAATTAGATGAGATCTGAAACAATCGTGTGGTTAAGTAGAATGTGTTTCTCCTGTTCACATTTAAAACTGTCTGAATTATTTGTGTGGCAAAGTTATACATTGCTTCACCCACTTCATATTTGATACTATCTGAATATATCATATGGTGATTTTATAAATTGACTCTCAGCTCAGATTATTAGAACGATGTCAAAACCATTATTCGAAATGTATTCTCTCGTTTATTTCTATCATTATTTACTATTCATGAACATAAACAAATATATTATTTATACTTACTTTTCAGATTAAGATTGCCATTTCAAGACGGCTGAAATATACAAGACCTCAACATCATATTCAGAATCGTCTAACAAGACCATATCTAGTGTAAATTACCATGAATGCACTATATACAGTTGTACATATATCCATATCTGTATGTTTCTGTGTTTGTCTATTAAGCAGGTCTATCTGTATGTCTGTTTGTTCGTCTGTCTGTATGTAGTGTATGTATGTCTGTCTGACTGTCTCTCACACACTATGTATCTGTCTCTTTATATGTGTCCCTGTCTATCTCCCCTGTCTCTATGTCTGTATTCATCTGTCTCTGTCTGTCTGTGTGTACGTCAGTGTGGCTGTCTGTCTCTAGTCTCACTGCCAGTCTGACCCCATGTCTGCCTCTATGAATCTCTGTCACTCGTATGTCTTTCTGTTTCTTTTTTTCTGTTTCTCTCTTTCTCTCTCTTTGTACTGTTTGTTTTCCCCGTCGATCTATCTTTTGCTTTTTCATGTCTCTGTATATCTGTATATATGTCTTTTTATCTGCCTGTCTCCTCTCCCTCGCTCTCTCTTTTTTCTCTCTCTCTCTCTCTCTCTCTCTTTCTCTCTCTCTCTCTCCTTTCTCTTTCTGTCTCTCTCTCTCTCTCTCTCTCCTCTCTCTCTCTCTCTCTCTCTCTCTCTCTCCTCTCTCCTCTCCTTCTCTCTCTCTCCTCTCTCTCTCTCTCCTCTTCTCCTCTCTCTCTCTCTCTCTCTCCTCCTCTCTCTCGACTGCAAATTGGTCTCTCTGTTCTGTCTCTCTCACACACTCTGTATATGTCTCTTGATATGTGTCTTTGTGTAATCTCCCTGTCTCTCTCACAACACTCTGTATATGTCTCTTGATATGTGTCTTTGTGTATCTCCCTGTCTCTATGTATGTATTCATATGTCTCTATCTGTTTGTATGTCAGTCTGGCTATCTGTCTCGGTTGTCTGTCTTTTTCTCTATTACTGCCAGTCTGACCCCCTGTCTGTCTTATGAATCTCTGTCACCCCGTAAGTCTATCTGTCTGTCCTCTTTTTCTCTTTTTTTTCTCTTTCTTCTCTTTCTCTCTGTCTGTCTGTGTGTCTACCTGTCTACGAAATTATGTCTATCTGTCTGAACTTTATCTTTTTCGTTCTCCACTCTCCCTCTCGATGTAAGACTGTCTGTCTCTGTTTCGTTCTTACTGTCTGTTTGTCTCCCGTCGATCTATCTTTCCTGCCTTTTCCTGTCTCTGTATATCTGTAAATATGTCTTTTGTATCTGCCAGTCTCACTCTCTCTCACTGCAAGTTGGTCTCCCTGTCCGTTTCTCTGTCAGTGTGACTACTTGTCTGTGTCCATGTGACAATCTGACTCCTTGTTTGTCTCTCTTTCTATATATGTCTCTCTCTATCTTCCTTTCTCTTTATGTTTCTCTCTCTCTATGTCTATATGTCTGTCTCTTTCTTTCTCTCACGTGTTGTCTATCTGTCCGTATGTCTGTAAGTATCTCTTGTGTGTCTCTTTCTTGTTCTGTCTTTAGCTCTCTCTCTCTCTCTGCCTCTCTCTCTCTATCCCTCTCACTATATCTCTCTATCTCTATATCTCTCTTTCTCTGTCAGTATGTCGCATGTCTGTCTATGACTCTCTCTCTCTCTCTCTCCTCTCTTTCTTTTACTCTCTCCGACTCAGTCTGTCTCCCTCTCTCCGTCTCTGTCTCTGTCTCTGTTTCGCTCTCTGTATCTATCTCTCTTTCCCTTTCTCTGTCTCTCACTCTCTATATATATATGATAGGAATTACTGTCGAAAAACTATAATCAAATTAATTACATTAAATTTACCTTATAACAGCCGCGTCCCTCTACAACGACCAGTCATCGACATGAATATTCAACCGAGTCCTGCAACGGTAATGTTTTAATCGGCAGTATTGACCTGATTTTCGCGTCCTTTGTCCATACTTTATATATATTATTTGGTACGTTTATATAAAAAATAAATATATACATGTATTGTAAATCATTTCAACCAAACAAGTGGTTTTTGTAAAAGAAATCGCATAAAAGATTAATGAAAATAAATAGAGTTCAACGTCATATTATGTTATACGTGTATTTAATTTGCACAAATGTCAAGATCGAGGTCAATAGTGTCAACCACTATCACATTTATTTAACCAGTTACTCGAAGTGACATCCGTGAGTCTGCGTTAAAGATTGTGCCATGAGAAAGGTAAATTGTCCCAAAAAATGGAAATTAAGTTTGATGAAAGATCATTAGTGTGGAAGAAAGGAAACTTCGTTAAGAGTATTTCTGGTCTATTTCCAAAGGGGTTTTGATCTACAAGAGAATCACAAATAATGTGCTTACAAACTCTGCATATTAAAGCGTTTCAAACTGTTATATTCTCCAAGTCTAGTATTTCAACCTTAATTCTGCTTTCTTGGGCTTCGAATTGTTAACATTTCTAGGTCTTGTATTTCAACCATCTATTGTTAAAAGTGACGTGTAACTACATGTTTTTGTTTTACAGGACACTATACATTTTCCTATAAAATAACGATCAATATCTGCACTGGTAGATCTTCAGTTCTTAACTAGTTTATTCCTTGAGGTTCAATTTGATTTTCAACATTATTTCAGTTATATGAATACACGTTTGGTGACTATGCAGGTCTTAGGGAGGAAATGCTCCCGTCTCTAGGGCACTTGATCATTATCCCGCTACAGGAGGGATCGAATGGGAAACGCACAGGCTTTAATCTCGCGCCATTACTATCCGGATACGATAGACTCATCGGTTGTTAGCGAAGACTACAATACAGTACAGGTTGATGTAAATCATGAAGGTTGATGGTGTCAGTTCCAATAATGTAGAAGAATAAGGATCAGTGTAGTGTTACGTAACGTGTTAAGTCACTGATCTTGATTTGCCTTCTGGTCTTGACTTCGTCTTATCTATTTCTTCAGATTCAAGGGAATTAAAACAAGACAGATACCAAAGCTCTGACAGACACAACCTTCAATTGAAAGAGGTTTGGGTTTTAAATGTGTTCAAATATTTAACTTATTTGTTACAGCTATATATGTTTGTTATGCCTCGTTCGCGGAAGACGAGCAATTACTTGTTAAAAGTTCAAGGAACGCATTAATAAGTATTCAGACCAAAGGCAGTAGGACTTTGATACCGCGTATAGTTAGTCTTAAAATAGATTCTTAACTATTTGTTTCTAGAAAAGAGACAGCGTGATTGAATTCAAGTTGAAGAACTGACTTCAAAATAGATGGAAATTAAATGATTTAGTTAAAAAATAGATACATTGTGTATCTAATATGCAACTTATTCACTTTTCTATAGGTTATCAACATTAGGTAGTTTGTTTGCCTTAATATTCGAGTATACTACTACATAGAGATAACTTGGTTTCAACACACTTTTTTTTCAATGATCGCTTAAATATTTCAATGGTCTTTTTGGAAAGCCTAAATATATTACTGCAATATGAATAATTTGATTCCGGTCGGAGTATTCTAAGCAGAATATTTTCCCAAGACATGGAGAATTTTAGCTATTTTCTAAATAATTGTTCGCATGATATGGCATTTAGGCAGTGATTACGGCAGTAGTTTGATTTAAAGATACAGATAACATTTGAGTAGTGTCGTCACAGTTGACATATTCTAATTGGAGTACATTTCTAAATTCCAATCAATAATGGTCAATACTTTCACAAACTTAGAACGCATCCAATCCATGCAATGGTGTTGCTACCGGTCATTCATAGTGTTCATTGTCTCATTTGACGCAATATGAATATATATACATCCATACTTATTATGAGGTCGTGGCTACGACCAATTGCCGGTTCATACCAAAGATTTGACAAATGGTAGTTATGGCTGCCCTCCTTGACTTACTGGTGTTAGGATAAATTGACCAGCATTACTGGTAACTTACCAATAAAACGCCGTGATATCACTGAACACTTTTTGAAAGCAGGATAAACAATAAAAACAATAAAAAGACGTCGACTTATTGTTTTCATAATGGAGACTACAGATACTGTTGTCCGTTTATCGTGTTGGCGGAGTACGCCAACAATCGTGTCACCGCTTCGAAATAGATATAATGATTACTCATTTTGCGACAGTTATACTATGGCTATATTGGTGACCTAAATTTACACATTAATACTGACAATTCTTAACACCGTACTTATAAATCAATTGAACATTCACGCAATATGAAATAACTTTGCCGTAGAAAATCACCATAGAGTAATTGACGAGGGAGGCGGATGCGTGGTAACTTTGGAGTTATATACGAAGATTTTCATTTTTGTTTTCATTTTTCATTTTAGGACTCAAGAGGTTACACGACTAGTTTCTGGATAAAGTAACAGATATCCTGAAGATTTATTGCGACTTATATCACAATCATTGATTCATGACAAGTTCTTAAATTACTGTGGAGTATTCTTTGGATAGAGTCAATGCATGATTTGCGAACAATGTAGAATAAGATCAGACTGCTCACATGGGTCGAGCCATGTAAACTGTTTGTAACTGATGACATGACATATGTACGGTGTTCCATTAGGTACGATGACAAGGTAGTGATGATACGAAAACACTATGACGATGAGTGATGCTACGATGACACGATGACGATGACGCGATATTACATCTCGTCATCGTCATCGTGCCATCGTGCCATCACCATCGTGTCATCACCGTCGTGCTATCGAACTATAATGCCATCACAATCGTGTCATCGTGTTATCGTAGCATCGCCTTCCTGTCTGACATGCGCATATACTCGCACTTGCGTGATGATGTCGTCTGAGAAAGAAAGCGGTAAGAATTCAAAGCAGGTTAATTTATAAAAGTCTGTAGACTACATTAGAAAACTTTATTTACATCATTAATTTTATAAATTAACCTCTGTAACAATATGTTATATCGCGTCATCGTCATCGTGCAATCGTAGCATCGCTGATCGTCATCGTTGTATCGTGTCATCACAATCGTGTTATCGTACCATCACCATCGTGCCATCGTCCTGTCGTGGCATCGCGTGTGCTTGTTGACAAAGCGATAGCACGATGGCCCTAACGGAACACCGTACATATGTATATAATCAGATCAATCGTAGTCGTAGTCTTTGTTGTTGTTTTTTATGTTTCTAATATATGATATAATCTTTGATTATGCTTAATACGTTGTGAACAGGCATTTATAAGATTGATAAATGTACAGTTGTGTATTGCTTTTTAAACGCAATAAGATGTTTGTATTGTTTAAAATCCTGGTCGACATTTCGCGGCTTCTAATCTCCTAATACAAAACACCGTGTTGAGATCAGCTATTTGTTTGAGGAGATATCCTGCTGTGATGAAACGAAGGGAACACAGGCAGTTGAAAATGCCATATCAATTCAGATTAAATTCATATTGTCCCTCAAACATCAGTGATAGGGGAATTTAATTCAAGGATAACGCTTGACAAATGAACAAGTTGGCATTGCTGTTAGGGCAATGAATTGTTATTGTTTTTAATCCGCTTATGTCGGATTTTCGCAGCATTTATATCTCCTAATACAACACCCTGTTTTGTGTACAGAACATTTATTGAGGAAACATTGAGATTTTTCTAAATTAGATAAAAATGTTCCCAACCTCAACAATTCAAATATATGAATGGTCATTTTGATGTACATGTACTAGGCTGTTTTGCCTAATGCAGCTTAAATGTAAACTTCCTCTGAAAGGCCTTGGCCAATTTTGAATTTCTTCTTTAGAAATGATCCTTGAGTAACCCTCTATAAGACTTTTTCAAGCCATGTTGATTAATTGAAAATCATGGCCACCAGAATGCGGTGCTGTTTTACGTTTTACCTTACATAGCTATAATTAAAACTTTGCAAATATTCTTCTGAATGTATGTGGCCGATTTTCAAACAATTTTATTGAAATGATCTCTGGGTGACCTTGTACCAGTTTCCTTCAGCTCTTATTGATTGTTCAAAAAACATGGCCGCCAGATGGCAGTGCTTTGTTTAGCCTTATTTCTCCTACGAAGTTTCCGTCCGATTTTAAGAAAGAAGTTAAATGTTCCTAGAATGATCATCAATCAGACTCCTTCGGGCAATGTTGGTTAGTCTAAAAAGATGGCCGCCGGAGGCGTTGTTTTTAGCCTCATATGGCTTAAGTTAAAACTTAAAAAAAAAAACATTCAAATAATTTTGGGATGAATTTCTAATATGTTTTTTTAGAAATGTTTAATGTTTTTGATTTATTGATTTGGCGTTTTTGACATAATGTTTTCATGTTTCCGTTAGATTGATTTAACAATTGTGTACACATTTTATAAATAAAGTATTTCAACATATCAAACAGGTTTTAGGGTTATACATTTAGTTTTATTTAGATTTTTAATTCGAGTACAAAGTATTCAAAGTGTCCGTTGTCCGTCCGGCGTTCGATCAGGCAAATATCCAAGCCTAATTCTAGTTAGATACCCAGGGACCATCGAATTCGTTTTTAGACCTGAATACATCCCATTATCATTGCATTGATTTGTTATCACTCGAAAACAGTTGATTACCCACTGTTTACTAGTATGGGCTATTTTTAAAATTATAGTTATCTCCCTTTGACCATTAATTCGATATGTGGCTTTGTAAGAGTTTTAGCTTGCAAAATAGGAGAGAAAACCCGCAAGACCGTGATACTATACAAAGCCTCTTTATATTGTATTGCAAAATCAGAAATTTAAAATTCATTATTATCATGGTATTTGAAGCATGCCTTTTTTAGAATAAGACATAATGCTATTGTGAGAATCATTTTTTTCACTCAGACGCGATTTATCTGTATTTTGCATGGTGCCAAAATGTGCACTTGTACTGAATAAAATCAATCAGTATAAAGACATTGGAGCGACGTAACAGGACAACCTATCAACTCATGTGACACTGGTCAATCAGATACTAACTAAACCAAGGCATAAACATTTTTTCTTTATTTCTCTGAACTGTGTCTGGAAGTCTCGCTATTTCGGTATCAGTTATAGGTTCAAGATTCAAAACTTTAATCTAAAAAAAAAAGTATCCATCTTATACATACAATATATCAAACACACATATATTGTATGCATATATATTTATGTCATAAACATTTCCTGATTTAAGGTTAAACGATTTTTTTTTTAATAATAACTTTACATGTATATTCCATGCACACATAAAACTAAAATAAATATGACATGAAAGTTCTCTTCTGTATGAAATTAAATATTCATGACAATATAAACATTGGCTCGATCGATATTTTGGCATTATGAATTAATTCTGCAGGATATTACAAAGATCACAGAGTGTGACACACTGTATTGCGTCCATCTTGAAAACAATTACATGAAATCTCAACACATATGTACATGTGATACATGTACTATTATGGCGAGGCTATACACTTAGCTATTATTTCTGACAAAAGGTACTTGCGCATGTGTATGCAGCCGTACACCCGAGTCTTCACTGTTGGCGGAAAAGAGTCGTCTGCTGCAGAGGCGCCAGAAAGCGTATGTATGTGGCAAAGGGTTAATCAACAAAACAAAATCCCGAATATCTTTGAAATCAGTATATATAAGAATTTACCTCTACATATATTTGTTTCAAGCCCTCATTTGTAATGCTGCCAATGCTGTTCTAGACCAAGCATGACAAAACGAACTATTAACGATAACAAAAGCACGATACTCGTTCCGATAGTAACATAGTTCACCGCTGTCCAGAGCTGGTCGTTGAAGATCAGCATGTCTGAAAAACAGTAACAACTACAACAGTTAAAATAATTAAGTAGCGTCGAAAGCAAGGATGTTTTCGAACAATACAGATTGTCTTGACCACTTATACGATTGATGTGTAAACATATATATTTTTTATATACGAGTTGTCGGCAGCTTGTTAAAACCATACCTGGGTAGACCATCGACTGCCTACGAATAAACGTTTGAAAAGCGTGCCTTTCAAGAATTGCCGGAAAAAGGAAGCTGGTATTGACAGGTGTTCTGAAGAATTGCTGGTCCAAATAATCATTTAAAGGGAGAGAACTGTGATAAGTAACTTTGCAAAGCAAATTAGTTCCAGTTTTCTCCCTTGCATTGAACATTTTATCCTTTTCTTTTTAAACTCAAAATACTTTTCGACAAAGTGTTTTAAATTTGATCAGTATTAGATAAATAAAGGGGGTTTAGGCTTAAATCACCCACTTTTATTTGCCACAATAAAAGAACATATGAGCCAACAAAGTATGTCGGTGGCTTATTCATGAAATTCTTTCGTGCCTTTATTATGATTGACACACTGCACTGTAACATAGGGCCATCATCACTTTGATTTATAGAGACGTTTTGATTGAATTTCAGAACTAAATAATCCAGACGTTCGTGAATAGTATAATCACCATTTTAGTATGTGTCAGACTTTAGTACTATCAATATGGTCAAATATTAGACATTGCTTTAACGTTGTTTGAAATATTAATATACGTATGTTTCTTTCGTAAAATATTTCTGATTGGGTTCAATAGATAAACCCTTCCATCATAAAGACGCTCTCTGATGTCTGTACAGCAGACGAGTTTTGAAAACATTGTTGCAAACGAGATTCTGATTTTGCCACAATGCGTGTTATCGTTGTCTTCAAAATCAGTACTAGATTTGACAAATGCGTTAGGTCCTGCGGAAACGAGTGCATTGGACGGGAATTTCAAGCCGCACCATGAAGTCAAAGGGATATGAAAAAACCGGCTACCTGAAAATAATGTATCCATATAAAGACTATATGAGGTCTATATTGATGCCCATGGTACTGTCACACAGATGGGTTTATGTGTGCAATTGGTTGTTATACATTTTTAGTTTTTCGACACAAGTTATAAATTTATTATTTTTCTATCATTATAAAATAGTGAAAACTGTGATAAGACCTTTTTTCGACTGACGCCTCTAATTTGAATGGCATGATATACGACGCTAGAAAAAAAGGTTCAAATAAGATTACTTAAATATTTCGTAGCTAAAAATACTTAAACATGTATATATATAAGTTAAACGAAGGAATTTAGCAGAATAAGGATTTTCATCAAATGAATATCAAACTGGAGCTTGGCCCGAAACAATTAAACTCTGGAAACGTTCTCTATGCTCCGACATGGACTCCGTGCTCCGAATAAGACTTCTGATTGGTCAATTTCGAGAATAAACTTGCGTGTGACCAGTGAGAAAAGAGTATATATTCTGAGCAGATTTTTGGAACCTGGATTAAAAAACTGGTTGAGGTCATTCATTAGAATAAAGGAATCCGCCGTGGCCGAGTGGTTAGCGTTGGTGATTTAGAACCGAGAGTCACGGTTTTGATCCCCAATCGCGGCGGTCATGGTGAGATGCCCTCTAGAAAGGCACAATTCCTAACCTTGTACTGGTTTATTTACCAATGGATCGTAATAAGTGAACAGTCGCCGTGATATAACTGATATGATGCTGAAAACTGCGTAAAACCCTACTAAAACATACCAATCCTAATGATATATGTCTCAGTAAAGATGTCAGGAATTCGGTTGCCAATTCTAAGTACCGTCTACGTCTTGTACAGCATATCGGAGGATCTATGAAGAAATTTAGAACTTGGATCTGTATGATCACGTCGTTTAAATGTGGGGCGGCACGTATAATCCACGAGCAAGAAAGTCGCCTGTTAATAAGGTGAATAATTGACTGATGCTATGTAATAAGTAACCCTCAGACATTTGCGACTAAATATATACACTGTTCGCAAATAAATCATGTAATGTTTTTAAACGTCTTTAAAGCAGTATACATTTAGATCCTAAGCATGTATGCAAAGACAAGTTCTTTTTCTACATTGTGTTATACTTACGCTAAGGTTTGTTTTCGCAGAAAGTCGCACACTTGTTTTTTCCGGTGTAAGAGCGAGTTTTACATTTTCACTAAGTGAACAATTGAAATATTATTTTCACCTTCATGATGGGCTATGTCATTAGTGAAAATAAAATGAGTTGTGTCGCTTTATGAGCCGTTCCACGGGATAACCAACATTATGGACTCTGCGTAAAGTATCGACCCTGATCAGCCTAACCATGCCCCGGACAGACACTTTTCGCCTCCTGCTGATTTTCTGTTTCAGGAATAATTACTCTTTACCTCTAATTACCCTGAGACGGAATGTGTTGGTCCGGATTGACTGCGCATGCTGATTTGGGTCGATATATTTCGTAGAGACCATTATGTTTGTTTTCTCGTGGAATGACTCATATGTAAAGCGTGCATCTTCATAAACGATCCCGTTTCATTGTGATTAGTTCGTGCTTTTATTTATTACTACTATACTTTCAGAGACGGATAGAATACATAGTAACCAGTGAATTGTTTCGTGTGCTAAGTTCACTGTTAAACTCATTCAGCGTTAATGGCAATATTGAGGTTTTTCGACCAATACTTATGTCTTCACGATCTGTCTTACCTGATACAGTATCTATTAGCTTTATAGTTATCAGAATTTCCAACATTGTCAATACATAACACATGGAGATTTTAAACATGGAAGAGTTTACTTTAGAAAAGTCAGCGCTGAAATGGTTAAACAGTGAGTTCAGCATAAATAATTCACTGCAGTTGCTCACTAACGCACTGAATGGCACGCAATGAACATTTATAAAAAAAAGTAAAATCTTGTTAAATGCAGAGCCTTAGATAAGGCACATGTTTCACTTTTTGAAAACCATATTTGACATTTTAACTATATGTTGTTAGTACTCAGACAAATCGTCCATCGAGACGATTCTCTTGAGTATCAACATCATAGGGTTTGGTTTGGTAATAAGAAATATAGTGTGGCGAAAATAAATTTTGATCTTTCTTATTTAGAGTTCTGATAACATGTACATGTTTTTACAAAAAAAAATCAAAGTATTCTAGTTATACGTATATACACTTGAAGTAAATGTAAACTTCACCGTAACATTGCATTATCGCAGATGCTTAGTTAAACAGTAATGGCTGCTGTTTTATTCATGTAGGTCAAACTGTTTCATTATTGAACCCGTAATTAAATATGTAAGAATTATTTGTAAAGTATAATCATATAATGCCTATAACAACGTTACATAACCCCGGCCTCTTCTACCGTATAAAAACAACAGCAGTAGCACTAGTAGTATTAAACGTATTAGTAGTAGTAGTATGTCAAAACCAGTTAGTATATCTTTGTTTAGTTCCTTTTTAAAATGAATAACCTATAATCCAAATGCTACGTATGATCCAGGATAATTTGGTGACGATATAAACTGAGGTCCCTGTAAAGCTTCCACTGTGACTGGGTCAGGAGGACATACTGCAATAAAATGAACATAGGCGATTGGCGCTCTACGAAAACAAATCGTAAGGAATTTGCAAACAGTGCAAATGGGATCCCTTAGTGACGCGGGATGAAATCCATAGCAGTCCAACAAATTACATTCATTCGGAGTAGACTCGAATAGGATCAACGTCATAATTATTGTTACAGTTACGTCATACAAGTATCGTCATACAGGTATCGTCATACAAGTATCGTCATACAATTATCGTCATATACATATCGTCATATAAGTATCGCCATATAAGTATCGTCAAATAAGTATCGTCATACAAGTATCGTCATACAAGTATCGTCATACAAGTATCGTCATATAAGTATCGTCATACAGGTATCGTCATACAAGTATCGTCATACAAGTATCGTTATACAAGTATCGTCATACAAGTATCGTCATATAAGTATCGTCATATAAGTATCGTCATACAAGTATCGTCATACAAGTATCGTCATACAAGTATCGCCATACAAGTATCGTCATACAAGTATCGTCATACACGTATCGTCATACACGTATCGTCATACAAGTATCGTCATACACGTATCGTCATATAAATATCGTCATATAAGTATCGTCATACAAGTATCGTCATGAAATTATCGTCATACAAGTATCGTCATACAAGTATCGTCATATAAATACCGTCATATAAGTATCGTCATACAAGTATCGTCATACAAGTATCGTCATACAAGTATCGTCATACAAGTATCGTCATACAAGTATCGTCATTCAAGTATCGTCATACAAGTATCGTCATACAAGTATCGTCATATAAATATCATCATATAAGTATCGTCATACAAGTATCGTCATATAAATATCGTCATATAAGTATCGTCATACAAGTATCGTCATATAAGTATCGTCATGTAAGTATCGTCATACAAGTATCGTCATATCAGTATCGTCATATAAGTATCGTCATACAATAAATCAGAATGATATCAAGTATCTATTGATTATATGCATACTCAGATGTATTGAAAGGTATTTTCATACTAAATATACATTTTAAGACACTGGTATATGTAATTAAAGGTTATTTCTAGAAATACCTTTCTTTGTAATTCTACTGGTAGAGTTATTATCGGCGCACCAAACATGCTTAGCGTGAATGAGTAGCTATCTAAAGCGTATATATCGTGTGTGAAGGATCTGCTGCAATTTCTGATTAGTGTAGATTTTAATTTTTGTTTCAATCCTACAATGACATGGCAATCGGAAAGTCTGTGTACTAACTCTGTTTGTTGTGGTTGATTACATATAGTGCAGACAGTATTGATACATACTGTTGGGCGTCACCATAGCTTAGCTACCGCACTCATGATAGGTCGAAAAGTACTGACAGTTGATACCTTGTTAACAATGCATGGTTCAATGCAAGGCTGCAGCGTATGAACACACAGGAAATCTGGGTGAGTCGACAAACGTTCGTTCAGTAGGAATTGTTCGTGGGTGCGAACAACATTACGTACAGTGGACTTCCGTGCACATTTAGACGGCAGTGAATTAGTCTGAAAATAGTTGTTCAGAATTGAGTGTAGGTTATACTTGTTGACTATATGACATACATCTGGGACGAAACCAAGAGTAACTGAACGTTTGTCTGACATGTACATATAGAACTTCTTGACAAAAAAAATCTTGAGTTATACACGAATCTGTTAGCTCCAGTATTTTGTGAAGGAACATCAATTTCCTCTTATCGATTGTGCTTGAGACCCTATACAGACCGAGCATTGACTCCGCCATGTCAGATATGGTTCTTCGAGAGAACCCTTGTACCTTTTTCGCGACATAATGCTGGAATGTTAGGAGATGCTTCACATCAGCGGTAGTCATATTACTCCAAATCTCTGCTCCATACAGGAGGATAGGGAGTATAGTTTTGCAATATAAACTTGCGGAAACCATTGGATTAGCTCCTTGGGGATTGACACCTTGCCCAACCATGGAGAAAATAGCATTACGGGCTTTTTGAAACCTCTCATTGATACGTTTCATGTTCGAATCGTGAGTAATTCCTACGTGGCTTAAGGATTTTACTTGGGGGATAAAATGCTCGCCATACATAATTCCGACCGCTCGCGGTTGACGCTGTGTGCTAAACACAATGACATTTGACTTGTTCACGTTAATAGCAATACACCATGTTTTGCAATACTTGTACACGATATCCGTCATTTTCTGTAAATTAAGGGGGGAAATGGCTGTTAATGATATGTCATCAGCAAATGACGGGTTGCTAACCACTTTTGAGGTAACTTTTCCTCCTTTAGGATAGAGTTGAACAGTAATGTTAGTATATCTCGGTTTACCTGCATGTATAACATGCTCGCTAAGGATACAGTCAATCCCAGGACATTTACGCTTTTGGTGAATTTTGACTACGCTTTCGATTTTGTCCGTTCTGAATTCGCGTGTAATGGTTTGAACGATTTGACTTCCGCGGGTATTGAAATAGTGACTGAGTTCATTACTTAAAGGGCTGTTAATGGTATCGTCAGTACAAATATTGTCAAATACATGGGCGAAGTATTCGCGAAAGCCGTAAGTTACTTTATGTATTTCAAATGTACTCTCTCCAACTACTATTTGTGAGCAAGTGTCGAAGTTTTTACCACGTTTCTGACGAAGCAGCTTCCAGAATACCCTATAGTCTAGTTCGGCTGCTTTATTGAATTGGTCGAAAACTGAGTTTTCGTACAACTCGCGCGCGTGTCTTTCGGTACGCATAAACGCAGTTTTTGCCTGTTTGTAGGATAAGAAAACTTGGGATTGGTCCCTAGGCCTTCCAGATTCGAACCAAATGTTGCGCAGATGACGCATTTGTGCATACGATTGCTTTACCTCAGAAGACCAATGAGGTTTGGCATGTCTACTGAAGTGACTTGTCGGATGACTTTTGGAGGCTTCACGATCATTTAAGATTTTAAATGAAGTGTTTAGGTTTGCAGACGACTTTTTATTAACACATTATCTATAGTTGTCTTATTCGGTATGAAGGTATTCTCGTTAGTCATATTAATTACATGCTGCAAGGACACTAAATCATTGTTGTTAATGTAGTCGGTTAATATTGATGACTTGTTTAACTGACCTTGAATAGTTTGAGTGATTGAGTGATTTTAGCGTTGAAATCGCCGTCAAGAATCACATTGCCTAGCTTCGAGTAGAATAAGAACAGCGATTCTATATCATTCATTGTGTCTCTGAATAGATCGAGATCGTTATCGGCAGGCATGTATATGCTAAAGATAAACAATGGTAGACACTGGTCGGATGATATCTCTATACCAACGATACGATCTTTTTCAATATTGTTTAATCGTTGAAGGTTTTTCTGTAAACTATGTTTGACCATGATCGATGTACCCGCCTTACCGCATCTTTAAGTAGTAAAAGCCTCGAGTGTCCTATTAATGGTAACAATTGACACGTAATTGGGATGGATATTGTCCATAAATAGTGCGGAACGTGGTAGAAGATTATGCTCGCTTAAGATTGCAATGTCGATGTGCTTACTAACTAACATTTGAGAAAGGGGGTATGATGAGGACATAATTCCTTTACAATTCCAACATGCAATGTTCATGAGCATGATTAAACAGTGGAGAACCTTTGATTTCTGATACATTATTGAGTTTTATTTTTTAATCGCAGTCCGGAGTCCAGACACTGACACGTTTACACCTTGTCTCTAATCGATCTCTCGACCGATATGTGTTATGTGGGTTATCACTTTTATGTTTGCCACTGTACTTAGTATCGTCATATGCACAAAATCGGTCATGTATAACAGTGTCGCGGCCGTTGCTCGGATGATAATATTGTCTGTTTGAGTTCCTGGATGAATTGATACCATATAAATTGTTATAGTCATCGCCATGGTCATCGTACTGTTTGTCGCTGGCTGACCCATATCCGTTTGAATTACTACTTATAATCCAAACTATATTCAAAGTCACGTACCTGCTTGTAAAATAGCCGGCAGTAGAATAAAGGCAATGAAACAACTCACTTCTCTCATATGTTCATCAAATAATGCATAGATTTACTCCAACTGAAAACACCAACTAAATGTCAAGATGATATAAACTTCACTGTTACGTTAAGCCTTTCCTGAATATGACGTTTTCCAACATCTCTGCAGCAGACGACTTACGCAAATACGCTCATAAGAACTTTCTCCTTATGTCACAATGATTTCAACGCTATTCAATAATTAACTTTCACTTACAGAGATTTTTTATAATTTTTCAAGACGTTTTTCAGTTAACAAAATATCAGCGTGATACCTTCTATCAAGTAAAAGGCTCGTTCTTGATGTACCTACTAGTTTACCTGATTCAAGGACTCTGGCGTTTTAACAAGACCAATGGTTTTAGTTCTCAAAATAATCACCTCAGTTAGACGACTGTCTTCAGTTCTATGACATCGATTGGGTGGGTATAAACGAGAATTATCGAGCATTGAAACAATTACCTTCTTATCACGAGGCCTGATCAAAGCAGGGTTTTTTTCTCTGAATTCACTTGATACGTGTCAACATACCTGTACATACAATATACCCATTGTATTGCGCTTTCTATACACAGACATACAGACATACATGCATATATACAAACAGACAGGCAGTCAGACAGACAGACATATATAGGGAGAGAGAGACAGAGGCAGAGACATAGAGAGAGGGAGAGGAGAGTAAGAGAGAGAGAGAGAGAGATAGACACAGAGACACAGAGACACATCCATATATAGGAGAGAGTGGAGAGCCAGATAGAGGGAGAGAGAGAGAGGGAGAGAGAGAGAGAGAGAGAGAGAGAGAGAGAGAGAGAGAGAGAGAGAGAGAGAGAGAGAGAGAGAGGGAGAGAGACAGAGAAAGACACAGAGACAGAGGGGAGAGAGACAGAGAGACAGAGAGGAATAGAGACAGACATACACAGAGAGAGAGAGAGAGAATGCAGAGACAGACATAGATAGAGGCAGAAAGAGAGAAAGAGCGAGGAGAGAGAGGGAGGGAGAGAGATACATATATAGAGGGACATAGAAAGAGAGAGAGACATACATACAGACAAAGAGAGAGAGATACATATATATAGAGAGAGAGATACAAAGAAAGAGAGACAGAGCGAATGAGAGAGAGACCGAGAGAGAGAGAGAGAGAAAGAGAGAGAGAGCGAGAGAGAGAGAGAGAAAGAGAGAGAGAGAGAGAGAGAGAGAGAGAGAGAGAGAGAGAGAGAGAGAGAGAGAGAGAGAGAGAGAGAGAGAGAGAGAGAGAGAGAGAGAGAGGAGAGAGAGAGAGAGAGAGAGAGAGAGAGAGAGAGAGAGAGAATTCAGTTATTTGCTCATAGCATAGAGCTTGAAATTGGTGTCTGAGAGAAACATGATATAAAACTCAGAACTCTACAGTTCCGGCATTTTATATGTACACAACATATAAGCGCCAATGGCATCATTCTATTAGGACCGAATGGTTTAGGAAAATGATGTTTAAGTCTGCTTTTGTATGTAATGTTCTTAAACTAGTTGAGAATTATTGGTTCTTAAAAACCTCGTCAGATAATCAAGGGCGTACTATTGTTATACATCAATACCTGCTACAAATTTACTTCCGTCTATAATTACGTTTTTGAAAGATGTCACAGTTTAAAATATCGGGCAGTGGTCACTAATTTCAAATTTGAATATTTATCTTCAATTTTCAAGGCATAGTTTGTAAGTTATCAGTGTATCTTAAGTAAACACTTAAAAACCACTAGAACGGATATATAGTAACATGTGTCCTAACCTCAGTTTGATAACAGATTGCATTTATCAAGGCAGTACACGTACAAACAGATATTCGTTTTTATTTGTCTTTTAAGTGTTTTTGTCTAATTTATGATGGCATGAAAAGCCTAAGTACCCCGTCTAAAAAATAACAAAACTTGATTTATTAAAAGTGTACGATATCATTTAATTAAGTTGTAGGTTTATGCTTTGCTACATTCTTAAATTATCGTCAAATATACGAATATGCGCACGAAAATATGTTGTTTGCGAAGATCAAAACATGTTAATCACGTCTTGCCACATTTTTGACATACATGTACATGTCACTCTAAATAGATGTATATATATGCTATACTCATCAAACGCAGTCTCAGAATTAACATACGTATCAACCATTCTGATCCATGTTTTGAACTGTGTGCAAAGGTATATGCATTACTATGAACAATGTTCATTTACACGTACAGCAAGTGTTTTAATTATTTATGTCAAAACGTGTGTTTTCACAAAACAAATATTAACTTTGGTGAGACAGTGGTGCAGTGGTAGAATGTCGAACTCTCGTATTCGAATCCCGTCATGAGCGGGGTCTGCCTATGAGACTTTTCCACACAAACGGCGCAAGTAATGGTTATGTCTCCGGAAAGCAGACATAAGCTGAAAGTTTGTTTCGCAATAAATGTTAAGTAAATGAGTTCAAACTAAACTTTGGTGAAATGTCATGTATGGCATTACAGTATGTACATAGACACAATTAAAGGTCAATATTACCGAGTAATACAACTCACGAAGACTTTGTACAAAGGTCACGATTAGGTCAACATTGTCGAGTAATACATTACTTCAGTTAAAACAAATATTCATAATTAGTGAAGCAACGCCACACAAAAATCGACCTTAAGGACATTGTGACTAGTGAAGATCTAGATCAGCCTACTCGTCTGCTCACGTTGATCGGGGTCTTTCTTTGTTCTTCGTCTAGTCATACGATACTCGATTCGAAATCTATACAAAGCGTAGTGTGATTTGTTAATTTTATCTAGTGAAACCTTTTAACCCTTCCCCTCATACGACAAATCTGCGGCATATAACTTTTAACATATTTTGTCAAAACATAGAATATCTCCTATGGATAACCTATGACTAAAAGTGGAAAACATTGTGTCAAAAGGAGAAATTACACGTTTTGTGCAATTTCTTCTTTTGTCACTATGTTTTCAAATAGCCGTCTGCTGCAGAGGCGTCAGAAAGCGTCTATATTAGAGAAAGGGTTAAGAAGCGAATCAAACTGGAGAACAACTGTTTACGATTTCTCCAATTATGACAATTATGAAGAAACTAAATGGAGAAATTAAAAGATAAGATGGGACGGACTGCAATGTGGCAAAAGAAGATATTAATCTCTTTGAGAAGTTCTCCTTTTTTACCATGTTTTCCAACGGTGTCTGCTTCAAATAAAAGAACGACCATGGAAAATATTATCAAATTAAGAGTAACGCATTCCTATAACACCTGTAATGTTCGTCACCGCCAGATGTATCACCTCGATATTGTATTATCTTATCTCTTTCCCTTAACGTAATAACAGCATAATGACGTTTGAAAACAATGCGGGATAAGTGAGAAGAGAGCTAGTTCTTTTTATCATAAACTATTTTGAGCTTTCAATCTTAATTAGAATTCTAACTTCTCAAGTTCTTTCAAAAGTTTCTGGCATGTTTGAAAAAGCAGACCTACCTGAAATATATAAAATAAACGGATAAACCCTTTTTCAAATCATCCTTATCTGCACTTGGTTTTAAGATATAGCTACACGTATAATTGAATGCAATTGATTTTAAAAGTCTGATTTCCCCCCATTTTGCTTTTGAATGTGCATATATGTGGTGCTAAACCTGGACAATGTGAAGTGTGTTTTATTTACAATTTAATGGATTTTATTCTTAAATGATATCAAAATTGTGACATTACTTTACCAGATCAAACGGTAAAAACCCAGCAGGATATGAGTATTTATTGGAAATAAGTGTTCATAAGTCGTCTGCTGTAAAAGGTACCAACAATCATCAGCATATGTCATTTTACCTAATATATTATGTGAGGATCGTCTGCGTTTAAAGCATAAAATAATATAATTGTTTCATCCTGACAAATACAAGTTGAAACTATTGTTCAAAAGTCGTCTGCTGTAAAGGTAACAAATGTCGTCTGTATCAGGAAAATGATTATGTGAACTAACGTTACGTTAACGTTTACGTCAGTTTGTGAAACTATTCGTACAAGATGTCGGCTATATACCAGCTTTCAGAACGAAACTATTTCATCGGGATTGCAGTGCTGTTATTACTGCAGTTAACAACAGGTTTGTGTTCTTACTTGACTGCATTATCATATCCTTTTTACTCTAAATTAACATTCACAAAGTAATATGATTAGGTAAAACAATATAGTATATTAACGTCAGTTGTAATGTGTCTGTTATATCACGACGTTTCCCGGTTAAGCAACTAATGGTTAACTTATCCTGAACTAAGCAAGTCAGTCGTAACTTGAACCAAATAATCCTGAGCAAAGAGGGAAAGCCATTACCACCAGTTTTAAAGTAGTGTGTATGACTCGACCGGGGATCGAACCCGAAGCCTCCCACACCGAAGCAGACACACTACTACAATACACGGCGGCGCTGTTAATGTTTTGAAATTCAGAAAATATATTTCCTCGAACTTGAATACGATCGTATAATTATAATTCACCTAGAATTGATGGAGAATTCTGGGTCTTATGTGGACATATGCGTGCAATGGATATATTATGACAGAAAAGCTCCCCTGAGATAACAGAACAAGTGTTTTATTTTGACCAAATCGCGCACAGTGATTTTTTTTATATTTTGGTCTGTCATCTCAAATTTAAATCACTTCAAAAATGGTATTAATAAAACCCACCAGGTTGAGGTAAAACAAAGTTGTATTGACTAAAGCTTTACATTTCAATCTTTAGTTCACACATACTGATCGAAAAGGTTAGACCGTTTTGTTATGGTTTTACATTTAGGAGATAACGAGTTAGATACGAATTATGCAAACGAAATGGGTGGGATGAGGGCGTTCGAGTAGTGTTATCATCCTACATTGTGTTTAGCGTATCATATTTTATTTTATTTATTTAAGTCTCATCCATGTACAATCATATATATTTACATGTATTGTTAAATAATATTACAAATAAAAAGCACATGACCTTTCATGAAATGAAATACAAGAGACTGTCATAAGTGTAGTATGTAAAATCACATATCACAAGCATGTATATATATGGTACAGTAAAGACTCTGATGCTAATTTCGTCTTGAATATAATAAAAAGTTAAGAAAGTCGACACCGAAGGATAAAATGTGCACAAACGCACGCATAATAATTGTTTTTAGAAATAAGATGCCGGCCTCCATCAAGTACGGGGGGAGACTAATTAGCAGCCGATTCCTTCAATGCATAAATATATATCAACATTAAAATGTATTTGTCCTGAACATATTTACACAAAATAAAAATAAAAGTTAAGCAATAGAATAGTCTTACTTATTTAGATAAAAAAGACGACGTTGTAGTATATTATGACAGGTTTTGGCACATATCCGTATCATATCTGAGTTGGTGAACATAACTTTTAGTTGCTTAGTTTGAGATGTATATATAAATACAGGACATAGCTTGATAGCCCTGTCGATCAGAGTCTGTCTCAAATCAGCATACAAATAACAATCCATCAAAACATGCATGACTTCCTCGATTTATCAGCTACTTGTTCAGTAATCAAAACCTTCAAGTTATACTAGGTATTTGTGGAGTTGCGGATAAGCCAACAATCTTCAACTTTTTCTTGTATTAATCAAAGTACTCAGGAGTATTGACAGTTGGGATCACATGAAACACCCTAAGATTAAAAAAATTCAAAGATGTTGAAAGTAAAAAGAAAACATGGATAGTTGTGTGTGAAGGGTCACGAAAAATGATAAGAGTCGATATTTTGTAAATATTCTTTCGTTTACACACTTTCTGCATACACAATAAAAAAGGAAACTGTTTAATTGATAGAAATGTATATTGAATTTGGTTGAGGTTTTAGCATAAAAATCCCCAAATCAGGAAATAAAAAATGCGCGAAAGTATCAACTCCAATTGACAATAACCACCTGGACACTTTACACAATAATGATTCTGTGTTTATGTACGAGGTAAAACCATGTATAGAATTCATATGTGTTTGGGTGCCTGCATAATATAACTTATTCTTTTGTAAAAAAAAAATACATTTTTGATATTTATCGGCGGGATATTTATTTATCCAAGAGGGAAAGCGATAACAAGGCTAAAGTCTGACCCTTTTCCGCCAATACTGAACAGTAGTACATGTATGTGATTCGGGTGGCTCCGGTCATCTCCCGGAAGTAACCGATTTTCGTTTAACAAGCAACAATATCTACTAAATCATAACCATGAATATTTGTGTTTTCAACAGTAACTTCGTAATAACGAAGTTATTCACTTGTTGTTGTTTGTTGGCGTTGTTTACCCTCGCATTTAGCTAGCAGCTATCGTTGTAGATAAGAAGTTATTCACACATATCATTTGCAGTGCGCACACTTTTGTTGGCGACAATACGGTCTACATCCGTTAAAAACGTTTCAACCGCAATAATCCGGTTAAATTACTTCGCAATTGAACCCGACTTAAAGCGCAACTTGATAGAGAAATATAAAACTTGCTTAATTGACGAACTACAAAACCTATTCCCTTCGGTCAACTCGTGCAGTTTGGCATCCTGTGTTATTCAGTTGTATAATGGACGTGGATATTACACCGTTTATCTAACATAGTAATACCCAACCTATACAGGTAGAGAGTTCCATATTAATAACACAAAGTGAACATCATTGTGTATGCATGCTTCCTATACAGATTGCAAAAAGAGGAATTTTAATAATTAGTGCATTGAGAATTCTTCCTTTGTTAATATCCAGGGGATACCGATCGGTAATTGACGGTACCATTTGACAACTGCGGTAACCATCGGTGCCCAATTGTTGGAATAAACTCTAGCGGGAGTCTGCTTTTGCCGCTGGTATGTATCGAGCAAATAAAATAACGGCAAGTTTTATTGTTCAGAAATATCTGTCAAACTCGGTGAAAACACCATTTGCTTCCCTGAAATTGAGACTACGTCCCAAGATTTAAAACCAACAAATGAATGTATCTATCCTCATAAAAAATCTCGATATTCACGCAATATTGCTACAACATCTTTTAATAGGATTGATTTATTGGAGTTTAATGCTGTTTTCAACAATATTTCAGTCATATTACGGCTGTCAATCCACATTATCAAGTGTTTCCTGGCTTTCTCACAAAAGAAATCCACACAATAAACTTTCCTAGCAACTGGTTGCTTTTTTCACATAGACTATTAGCACAATATTGTGGAAGACGGATGATGCTTGTCACAGTGACTTTAGTCAAACGTCGGAAAGAATGTTGGCCGAGCTGGGTTGACAGCCCGCGTCGCTACCGACTAACCTACCGTAGCTCGGCACATGTAATAGAAAACAACGGATCAGGCACATGAGGGACTTTCTTTAAACTGCCTCACAATCAGTTCTTTGTTGCATTCCTTCATTTTCATAAACATTTGCATGATATATTCATCTTTGGATGCCACCTAGTCAAAATACTACCGAGCTTACCCGACTTGTAGTATTCGGTTAAGTTTGTTCAACAACATACCTCCGATTCGTTTGCCGAAGGTTACCGAAGTTAACACATGGCTACCATCGATACTCCTTCGTACCAAATGTACAGAAGGAAGAATTCTGAACGCACTAATCTATTCATTTCAGCATGCACTAGGACTTATGGACTTTTCAGCTGTTAAACATGATTTTTTCGGTACATATCAACATCATGTATAACAGCTGAAAAGCCTATAACTGTTTTATTATATAACCCTCAATTTATCATATTGTTTTGAGAGGACCACTCAAGGAACATTTCTGTACAGTTTGAGTTATATTGACCAAGCAGTTTATGGGGAGATATTAGGAGGCAGATTCTTCTCTTTCAAATACGCTCGAAACACATTAACTGCTTGCTTAATTCTTTGCATTTCTTCCTCCGAAAGGTTCGCAAAGCGCGTTGGTGGCGGTTCATTTTCCACTTTGACAGTTATTGTAGTTTGGAAACACAGGAAATGATCAATGGAAGTCAAACGCTTGATTGCATTTAATCATGATCATCCGAACGAGCTTCGGAAGTTTCCGTGGTCATTCGGAACGCGCCTCGGAAAAATCCGTAGCGTAAGGATAAAGGTGAAGGATATTAAAAGGAGGCTCATGGGATTCCCCAGTCTTCCCCTGTTACTATTTATAAAACTGGTGCATATCAGAAACAAACGGTGCAAGATATTGTTTCTAAAAAGTTACTTTTTAGCCAATGAAAAAGCGTCTTTTTATAGGTTTTTTATAATCATCAAAAGTTATCTCCCGTACTATGTATAGTTTAAATCTGGCATAAATTATTTTCAAGAGATTTTCGTTGAATCATGTATAAAGGGATTTTCGTTAATTATCTCATAAATAAAGTTTTATGTCAATTAAATATACTACAACTTTGTTCAAGTAGAATGTCAAGACTAAGGTAATGGTTGACAATTTAAATAGAAATAATGCACTCATATGCATGTCAGCATGGCAATTTGAAGCAGGCTTACATTGTGAAGAGTAAACATTTAGCTCCAATAGAAAGATATTTTGTAATAAAGTTTGGATACTATGTGCATTTTTGGCAAAATACTTGCAAAATACACCTTCTACAGAATTAAGCAATGAATGTCAATTCATTACCTAAAAAGGAACCATTTTTTTGAATTTCGGATTTAAAAATGACTTGAATGAAATTGAACTTAAATAGTTCATTGTTGTTACATTTATGTCAAATTGAATAGCTTATCTGCATTTTTTTTTTTAATAAATTCAATAATATAATTTTGTTTATAAAATGCCAAGTTTTTCTTTATTATTGTTACAGTTACATGAAGTAGATTCTATTCTTGTCTAGGTATTTAACCCTTTACTTGATACGATCATATTAAATTTGACGGCTTTGACAAAAAACAATTTCCAGTCTATCTATATCAATCGTGACCATATGACCTTCATTTATATGTCGGATAAAAACAGAAATGCTAACTTATATAGCAATGGAATATTTTTGTTTTCTGAAATATCGTGTTTTTCTCTAATTACAAAGATACACCTTTTCGTAGCAGCTATATAGTGTGTGTTTGTAGGTAGAACATACGTTATTGTTTTAATCACCGATGGCCGTTCGCAATACGTATTGTTTAGAATAAAATAATAATAGTTGACAGATAAAGATGTTCACAATTTATAACATTTACAACTTTAATACATCTATTGAGCATTGGAATTACATCCCATTTAATACATTAATATGATGAAAGGTGTAAGTGTATTACCCAATATTACCCAATATTAAATGTTCAATTAGTGTTTTCAAATCCTTTAAACTAGGTGGAACAACCACTACAACATCAAGCCCAGATACTACAACCAATACGACTTCTGGCAGCAGTATGACAATACGCCCTGCTACTCCTTACATCAGCCCCACTACATCCAATAATACGTCTGACAGCAGTATGACAACCATCCATGCTACTCCTTACAGCGGCCCCAATACAAACAATAATAAGTCTGACAGCAGTATGTCAACAAGCCCTGTTACTTCCTACAACAGCAATACAACAGATACTTCAGCGACAACAACACCAGGCCCGATAACTACTTACAGCAGCTCGATAAAAAGCCAAACGGTATCGGATAGAAATACGACACGAAGACCAAACATCTCTTCCAGCAGTATGATAACAAGCCCTGTTACTTTAACCAACAGTATGACAACACACACGTCATCAATCACTGCTACTTCGTACAGCAGTATGTTAAATAGCCAGGTTACGTCTGTCAGCAGTACAATAACTAGCTCCGATATCTCGATAACCAGCACGACATCTGCTCCTGTAACTTCATACATCAGAACCACAGCTAGCACAACTACTCCGACAACAAGTCCTTTTACTTTGTACAACATATCGACAAGTCATGTTTCTGTATATACCAGTGCGGCATCTTACCAGACTAGTACGGACACCAGTACAAGAACATTGCCTAGCAGCACAACAACATACTCTGATACCTCGGACGGAACTGCAATCGGTTAGTTTTAAAAGTACCTTATTATACTATTTCTATATATTCAGTCCTTTAATAATTTTTGACTTAGATGTCTACTAATATAAGTATGTTTCTTCATATATACATCACGAGGTGTATTTCCTTGAAAACCAGATTCACTAGGACGAATCTGAAGTGTGTGTTTACAGTTTCAAATAACTGTATATATTATATACTCAATGATAAAATATAGAGATTTCCCAACTTTAGAAAACCTATAACATGCTTTTTGTCTACTGAGCAATATCGCCTAGTGTGCGATATAGCTCACTAGCCGGATTTTCGGAACTACTTTTTTAAATCTCTTTTAAACTCCGTTTTCACGACTTAACACTTTGTTTCCATGATGAACAGTTAAATAATCCACAATTGCACTTTTAAATCCGCAAATAAGAGATTGAATCGACATGACACATTTATTTCAATCAATGTACACATGTGTCGGTGCGCGCGAAGTGACGTCACTGCAAAACTGGCAGATTACGTCATTCAGATCTCTCCGCTTCTGAACTAAAAATAAATGAGCTGCACAGGGGTATTGTCGTTTAAAAACGAAAATTATCGCCGAGTATATTATATATAGTTTAATAAACATTGTTTTCGTGATTTGGAAATTAAATCCCCCGTGAAAGAGATTCTTGCATATAAAAGCTCGTGCGCTATGGCGCACTCGTTTTTTTATAGCAAGAATCTCTTCCACTTGGGATTTAAATCCCGTATCATGAAAACAATGTTAATTAAACTCTATATATGTATATCTTTAAATTTTCATTAAGAATTAGCATCATCCAATACTACCTTTATTTGGGTGTTCACAGAAATTACTCACAAAGTGAGTTTCCACGAAAGATATTTCTGTTTCAGTGTTTATGAACAGTAGTGTGTCAGTTAGTTACTTGAGGAACTGAAATATACTTTTAAACACAATCATATATTCTTGAAAAGAAAGAAGTGGTAATATACATATTTCAAATATATGAATTATTTCTACCGTAGCTAGTCGTGCGTCAATAACGTCGACATCATGGCTATCAATTAGTTATATCAATTTTAACCCCAATTCTGAAAATATGCATTAACTTATGTGTGACGAATGACTTCCGTTGTTGCGGTACTTTTTTAAATTGTTGCAATTCTAAAAATGTAACAATTGGCGCCGTATTTTATGCAAGCACATTTTTAATGCAATGCTGACGTACATATGCCACATTGGCTATAGACTAATAAGAAACTAGAAATATCACTGAAGATGATAAATACCCCCAAAACAGCACCTTGACTCAAAATATGGTTTACGACCGACCAACAAAAGGGCCATAACTCTGTAAACAAGAAAAAGTAACAAAGGGCAATAACTCTGTATTTAGATTAAATAGAGTTATGGTTTCTGTACACTGCACTTTCTCTCAATGTGTTGTATCATCCTATGAAGTTTTATTAAATTCCAACAATTAGTTTTAAAGTTATGCTCCGGACAAGACTCTACGAATATGAAAAAGTAACAAACGGCAATAACTCTGTCATTATGTAAAGTAGAGTTATGTTTCTTGTACACTGCACTTCCTCTGATTATGCTCTACCATTATATGTAGTTTTATTAGATTCCATCTATTAGTTATTAAGTAATTCTACGGACAAGAAAAAGTAACAAAGGGCAATAACTCTGTATTTAGATAAAATAGAGTTATGGTTCCTGTACACCGCACTTCCTCTCAATGTGTTGTATTATCCTATGAAGTTTAATTAAATTCCAACAATTTGTTTTAAAGTTATGCTCTGGACAAGACTCTACGAATAAGAAAAAGTAACAAAGGGCAATAACTCTGTAATTATGTAAATTAGAGTTATGGTTCTTGTACACTGCACTTCCTCTGATTATGCTCTACCATTGTATGCAGTTTTATTAGATTCCATCTGTTAGTTATTAAGTAATTCTCCGGACAAGAAAAAGTAACAAAGGGCAATAACTCGGTATTTAGATTAAATAGAGTTATGGTTCCTGTACACTGCACTTCCTCTCAATGTGTGGTATCATCCTATGAAGTTTTAATAAATTCCAAGAATAAGTTTTAAAGTTATGCTCTGGACAAGACTCTACGAATAAGAAAAAGTAACAAAGGGCAATAACTCTGTAATTATGTAAAGTAGAGTTATGGTTCTTGTACACTGCACTTCCTCTGATTATGCTCTACCATTGTATGCAGTTTTATTAGATTCCATCTGTTAGTTATTAAGTAATTCTCCGGACAAGGAAAAGTAACAAAGGGCAATAACTCTTTATTTAGATTAAATAGAGTTATGGTTCCTATACACTGCACTTCCTCTCAATGTGTTGTATCATCCTATGAAGTTTTATTAAATTCCAACAATTAGTTTTAAAGTTATGCTCCGGACAAGACTCTACGAATAAGAAAAAGTAACAAAGGGCAATAACTTTGTATTTAGATAAAATAGAGTTATGGTTCCTGTACACCGCACTTCCTCTCAATGTGTTGTATCATCCTATGAAGTTTCGTTCAAATCCTATGTTGCATTGTTAAGATATGAAGTTTAATTAAATTCCAACAATTTGTTTTAAAGTTATGCTCTGGACAAGACTCTACGAATAAGAAAAAGTAACAAAGGGCAATAACTCTGTAATTATGTAAATTAGAGTTATGGTTCTTGTACACTGCACTTCCTCTGATTATGCTCTACCATTGTATGCAGTTTTATTAGATTCCATCTGTTAGTTATTAAGTAATTCTCCGGACAAGAAAAAGTAACAAAGGGCAATAACTCGGTATTTAGATTAAATAGAGTTATGGTTCCTGTACACTGCACTTCCTCTCAATGTGTGGTATCATCCTATGAAGTTTTAATAAATTCCAAGAATCAGTTTTAAAGTTATGCTCTGGACAAGACTCTACGAATAAGAAAAAGTAACAAAGGGCAATAACTCTGTAATTATGTAAATTAGAGTTATGGTTCTTGTACACTGCACTTCCTCTGATTATGCTCTACCATTGTATGCAGTTTTATTAGATTCCATCTGTTAGTTATTAAGTAATTCTCCGGACAAGGAAAAGTAACAAAGGGCAATAACTCTTTATTTAGATTAAATAGAGTTATGGTTCCTATACACTGCACTTCCTCTCAATGTGTTGTATCATCCTATGAAGTTTTATTAAATTCCAACAATTAGTTTTAAAGTTATGCTCCGGACAAGACTCTACGAATAAGAAAAAGTAACAAAGGGCAATAACTTTGTATTTAGATAAAATAGAGTTATGGTTCCTGTACACCGCACTTCCTCTCAATGTGTTGTATCATCCTATGAAGTTTCGTTCAAATCCTATGTTGCATTGTTAAGATATGGTCCGGACAAAATATGGATTCCGACCGACCGACCGACATACCGACCGACCGACCGACACAGTGACTCCTATATACCCCCCCAAAACTTTGTTTTTTGGGGGTATAATTACACGAATAATGTTATCTACATGTAATTGCAGCCGAGAGTTGTTTTGTTGAAATTAAATAGATTTCTTGATAGAAATCTTATATTCTGTAAAGGAGAGAATGATACGTTTGATAGGAGTGTAAGTAAATTGTGTCTATGTAATTGAACTCAAGAATATCACTCATGTTAAATATTCAAACCAAATCACTATTTTCTAAAAGGGGACATTATTGTATCAAACAGACCTATAATCATATGAGGGGAGAACTTTTCAGTTGTTGATGTTTGGCGTTTTCAGAATGTGGTCCTCCCTTGAATATAACGAATGGTATGGTATATTATACAAATACAACCTTCAATGCAACGTTGACATTTACATGTGACATTGGATATAGACTTATCGGAAACAACACGAATACCTGTGATGAGAGCGGTACATGGATTGGTAATATTCCGGAATGTCAGATAGTGGGTATGTTATAGTATTGCTATTATTATTTATTTAATCCCACGCTTTGAAGGAATAACACCTAAACATGAGGCATTACTTATATTCTAATCGGGGAAAACACGACTTATTGATAATGGTATATGGATTTCTGATATTCAGAAATATCAAAAAGATCATTACTTAGTTTCTGATGCAATGAGGTATGATGTCACAACATTATATGCAACAGTGACGTATATAAAACATGTTGCATTGGTTATTAATTAATTGCAGCTGAGAGTTGTTATGTTAAAATGTAATACAATTAATGATAGCAATTTTATTTTTTTTACGAAGAGATAATCATTTCTATATTCTTGTAAGTAAATTGAATCCTTTTCATTGCAATTAAGACGATCATGCATGCCAATATTTCATATCAAAGCAAGTCTTACTGTTCTGATCACATTATTGTATTCTCACGTCTGAGTAGATACTTTAATATTATATGTAACCGAAACTTTGAAGTTGTTGATGGTTGGCTTTTTTCAGAGTGTCCACATCCAACGAATATTATAAATGGCACAATATATTATACAAATACAACTTATAATGCGACGGTGACGTATACTTGTGACATTGGTTATAGACTTATCGGAAACAACACGAATATATGTGATGATAGGGGTACATGGATTGGTGATATTCCGAAATGTCAGATAGTGGGTATGTTATACCATTGCTATTTGTATTTGTTATACCACACTTTTTTACGTAGTAATGGCTGATACACGAGACATTAGTTATAATCTCATCGGAAGAAAACACGACTTCGTGTATTGTGAATGGTATATGGTACATTAAAAATATCATAACCTTAGGAAGTAAGTTCATGATTCAATTGGTACTGAAGTCATTATTGGATCCAAACGACTTAAACAGGTATATCACACGATTAAAAATTGACATAAATTTATAAAGGACATATGACTTTACAGCTGTTTATGGCTTTTGTTTTAATACTTTTGACGACCATTGAATTTAAGAAATGGCATGCTATATTATAACGAGACAACCGTGTATGCCACGGTGACATATATCTAGTACATTGGGTTTGAACTCATCGGAAACACGACGTATAAATATTGTTTGAACGGTGTATAGGTTGGTGATATTCCAAATAAATGTTGTCAATGACAATGCAATCACTATTTACTATTAAATCGACATTATTGCATCAAAAAAGGACTCACAATAATATGTGACAGATAACTTTACAGTAGTTGATGTTTTGCTTTTTCAGACTGTGGAGATCCCTTAAATATACAGAATTGCGCGATATTTTATACAGATATAACCTTTGGTGCAACGGTGACGTATACATGTGACATTGGTTATAAACTAATCGGAAATAATACGACTACATGTGGTGTGAGCGCTACATGGGTTGGTGATATTCCGGAATGTCAGATAATGGGTATGTCATAGCATTGTTATTATTATTTATTATACCACAATCTTTACCGTAATATTGACATGTACACGAGAAGTTTGCTACTCACTACACGTATTGAGAATAGGATGAACGTTGGTTACAATCAGAAATATCAATAAGATGGTAAGTTAGTATGTAATGCAATTAGTTGGTGTTTTATATGCAACAGTAATGTATGTAAAGTTATGCATTGGTAGTAATCTTACTGCAGCTGTGAGTTGTCATGTTGAAATGTAATACAATTCTTGATAATAATCAAATCAACACTTGCTTTACTTATTACATAATTGTATTTAGAAGTCTGAAAATAGACTTTAACATACGAAATTAATGTGATAAATGACTGTGCAGCTGTTTATGTTTGTTTGGACTTTCAGAATGTGGACATCCAATTAATTTAGGGAATGGCACGGTATATTATACAAATACAACTTTTAACGCAACGGTGACGTATACATGTGATATCGGTTATAGACTACTCGGAAACAACACGAATACATGTGATGAGAGCGGTACATGGGTTGGTGATATTCCGGCATGTCAGAAAGTGGGTATGTTAGAGTATTTATGTTATTAATTAGAAAAGGATTGTTGACGTAGTAGTGACATGCATATGATACATTAGCTAGCATCCTATCCTGACTATTCCTATCACAAATAGCCCCCCAATCACGTGACACAAACTGGTCAAACCAGTTTTGTATACAAACCTGTTGAGACAATTGTTCTCCTCTATACGTTGTACCGCGGAGAACGGACAGTCTCAACAGCATTTACACAAAACAACAAACACCTATTTTGCATTGTGCGACCCATATAGAAATACAAAGATTGAGAGTTGCGATTCCAATTTGGAAATGTACATTCAACACAATCTATACATATATATCCAATTATAACTTTAATTGTTTAGTAATCATCAGTCTCCTTTCAATATAGTCTACTATGTAACCGTCCTTGGCTATATCGGTCTTCCAACGACCGTGTCTTTTAAGACATCTTTCAGATATGCCGATGGCATTAGCAGCTGCAGTAGCTCCGCTAGCCCTCAAGCTATGCGTACCCAAATTCAAACTTGGAGCAACCAACTTTAATTTTGACAAAATACATTCTCTAACTCGTGTGTAACTTAATCTTTTGTTAGTTTTAATAATGTTTGATACACCCTTAGATCTATAGCATGGTCTAAATAAGAAGTCGGTATACGTAATCGACAACCCAGCTGTTTTCATGTACTTCTGTAGCATAGCATACGGACAAGCAACTGAATTCCCTTTGGAAATAAGGACCTGCTTCCCTTCACGGTAAATATCAGTTTTACTGGAACGAATATCTATTATGAAGTGATCATCATGAAATGTAATGTCTGAACAACATAAAGAGCTAAGCTCGTTGAAACGCATAAAGCCAGCATACCCTATCGGAATAATGGCTAAATCGCGTAAGGTTATTACATCATCTGAATCAGAAAAAGATCCGCATAGTGTCTGTAACATCTCTGAATCAATCACGTCCTTCTTGTGAACTGGACCAGATCGTAAACGTCTAGCGGAATCCAATAAGTGTTTAACCGTACTGTTACAAGTTGGGTCCTCGAAACCGTGTAGTGAATGTAACCACTTTATAGCATACACTGCTGCCGAAATGACGGAGTAACTCTTCGCCTGATCAAGCATATATGTTACATACATTGCCACAACAATTGGCGATGCTGGTTTGGATTGAAAGGAATTACTCTTGCAATAATTATCGAAATGTTTGAAACAGTTTACGTATTTTTTGTTGGTGGAATTGGCTCTCGACTGCACTAAATATGCGGCCATATGATCAATAACATGTCCATGCTGTAAAACGTCCACACCCGCATTATCCATCTGGTTCTTAATAGTGGACTTTAAGTCAATACCTGTAAACAAGGAAATGAATGTAAGCTCATTGCTTAATGTACAATATGTAAATATTAATTACTAATTAATATCAATGATTTTCAGTCGACTTCATTTAAATCGTATCTTCAGGGCTAACATATAAAACGGCATTGGATCTGACGAGAAAACACCGTTATTTCCCTTTCCAATACAAATAAGCCCTATTTTTGGTAGTTGCTTTACCTCTCTAATAAACTGTTTGAAACACCCTCCGGTACTAAATAAACACGGCCAAAAAGGCGCTGACTGCCACATAGGCGCAATAAGCGTACAGCTTGCTTGCTCATTCTCTATTTTGCTCAAACTTTCATTTACCAATTTTGGCGGAGGTACCAACCAGTTATTTTCATTTCGCCATTCCTGCTTAAAAGCATCTATACCTTCAGTACCTGGAACCCACCATCTCGAGTTAAAACGATGGCAATGATTATTGAAATGCGACGAAAACCTATCAACAGTATGTCTGCCCCATACACTGTCTAAATAACTGAACCAACTATCAGATATTGACCAATCATCACTATCGTGGCATCTGCTCAAATAGTCCGACAATTCATTCATTTCTCTAGGAATCCATTCCGGACATATTCGAATATTGTTGTTCTCGCAAATACCATTGATATTCAAAGCAATCTTCTGAATATCCATTTTTCTACTACCATTCAACAAGATGGATTTCACATTTTTGTTATCGGAAAACACTTTGACATTTTTGTTTCTCAAAAACTCCGCTTTACTTCTCATAAAGCGATGAACCGCTTCCGCCTCACGCCAGGTGGAACTTTTACCTTGTTCCTCTGGAAGCCAACTTCCGGTGACTTCATCAGAGAAATCACTTCTTACATTTATCAATACCTCTGATTATGCGACTAGCTGTGAATCTGAACCTTCACCCACTTCCGGGGGTGAATCATACGTCAGTTTCCTGCCTGACGTAATTCCCAATTCCAGGGATTCGTTACCCAATTCCAGGGATTCGTTAACCAATTCCGGTGGTCTTAACGACGAACCTTTCAAAACAGCGCTATCTACGTCCGGGGATAGCATTATACTACCTAAAGTATTTAACTCGCTTTCCTGATACAACGTATGAACGTCTATCATTTCTAGATAACCACCGTACCCAACAGCGCTAGCATCGCAATATACTCGTACATTACATGTCTCGTCTCTGTTAAGCGCCCTACCTGGAACGTTTAATTTTCTGACATTTTCTTTCCAAAACGTTATTTCGTGGATAGCCGCGTCAGAAACCAGAACTGGCGCATTCCAACTCGCTCGAGTTATAATACAGTTATACATGTCTCTAGTTTTCATTCTAACAACATTTCCGAAAACGTATTGAAGTGAAATCAGTCGTCCTACTAAGCAAGCGAGTACTTTAACTTTAACCGTATTGAATCTTCCAATACTTAATTGATACATTAATGACTCAATTGACTTCTCAATCATAGCGATCCTTTCCTCAGTTATAAAAACTTTACTCTGACTGAAATCAAGCACGTAACCTAGCCATGTAACAACTTTAATAGGTAACCACTGGCATTTTTCTTCTGCTATTAAGAAACCGAATTCATTAAAAGTGTCCCTTACGAAGTTGCTTGACCTCAACGCTTCACCGTAATTGGAATGTCCGCCAATACCATCGTCCAAAAACATAACAATTTTATGTCCTAGGGACCTCAAATACGTAACGACAACGCGAACAATTTTCGTAAATATATGCCCTGCACTTGCAATACCAAAAGGGAGCGAATTAAATACGAAATAAGTGTTTTTACCATGATATTTCCAACAAAACCCTAAATATGGTTTATGAACCTCTGAAATGTCGATGTGATGATAAGCTCCCTTTAAATCATACGTGAATGCAAATACACCCGCTTTAAAAATCGACTGTGCCACACGGATGTCTTCAAATTTAATTTTAAACAAATGTATGTACTTATTTACATGTCTGCAATCTAAAACCAGCCTTGGTTTTCCGACTTTGTTATATGCTACTGTTAAGGGATTCACAACTTCGGGTAATATATCTACTTTTGTAATTACTCCCTTTCCCAACAAACTTTCAATTTCATCCGTTACAAACGACGGGTTATCTATAGCCGATTTGTTATTCTTTAAATGTGTACTTGTAGGGTAACTTTTAAATGGTAATTTATACCCGTTTACTACAACGTCAACCATATACGTACTATCCGTTACTGAACGCCATTTATCAGCGTGAGCTTTCAGTCTCCCGACAGGGGAAATGCAATTGCTTTTCAATGCCCGAGTCTCTGAACTAGAAATGCTTATAGCAGTTGGCTCATACCCGACAAAAGCAGAATGAACATATATGGAACAATCATTTAAATAAGCTTTGTTCTCATCGTTTTTTATACTCATCTTATTATATGATGGATTCCCTGGACAATCCTTTCTCCAGTGTCCTGCTTTCCCACACTGAAAGCATAATCCGGGCTTTTGTACTGGAGCATTACCAACTTTACCTATGGCATCACGACGATTGGGCGTAACCCTCCTATATGGCCCAGTCCTTTTGCTTTTCTTCGCTCTTTCTGCCTTAATTTTCTGATTAGCTCGTGCCTCTGCTTTGTACATCTTCTTCTCGTCTTCCGAGTCTTCAGCCAGCGGGTTCGACTCGTATTCTTTCACGACTCTCCAACCCAATTCGCTGCCGTCAGCCATCTTAATCAGTTTCTGTCGATATGACAACATATCTAGCGCTGTGAAGAATGAAATTAAATGCATAAATTTCAATTGCTCGTAAATGATAGATCATATCCGTGTCCTTTAATACAAAAATACCAACAGCTACCCTTTTTACATTAATTACCAATACATCCGAGTAAGTCATTGAAAACATTGAATTGTCTATTAATCCCTTCAAATGACCACACCCCAAAACAAATAATGTATATAAACATACCCGTGTATATACAAGGCATAACTTGCCTGTAACGGCGATGTGTATTTAGCATGTATATGACCACGCCTTTATTTACGTTTAAACAATGATACAATTAAATATAATATGAATTAAGGCAAAGCCTCAGAAAGTTTCGGAAAGTGCATTCAGTCTCAATAGATTTAATCACGTACTAAGCTGTTGTGCACTAACGCTTTTACTATTTGCTCAATTGATAATGGATAGAGTTGTCACCCAGGGGTACTGTAGAGAGTTCAAGTTCAAGCCGAGTGAGTCAACTTACTTCCCGAATGTCAAAGACTACTTTTACCAGTGAATATTGAACATTTCCCCAAGAGCTTTAAAGAGTATAGAACATATTATGACCATGAAGTTTGAGGGAATATCCTGATAGCCATAATAAATGCATGAATTAACATATAAAATATGTTTATATGTCTTTGGATAAATGCATCAACATTTTGGAAAAAAAAATATTCTGGCAACTGAACTTGAAATCAGACAAGCAGTTGCAGAGGAAAAACGTTTAGATTTGTCATTTTACCATTTTTCTGACCCCACATTTCAGCATTGCTTTGAACTAATCAATATCCCTTGAACGATTTATGTAGAGGGTTAATTAAAGAACGTTTTTTGCCAAACTATCTTGACATAAGACATGCAATTTAAGAGGAAAATTGTTATTTTACTCCCTTTCTGAGTTTTTTTGGCAGCAAACCACTCTGGAAAGGGCAACATAATGTTTTTTTAAGCCAAATTATCTTGAAACAAGACCCTACACTCTATTAATGCCTAGCAACATTTGTTTTTATTTAATAAATATGACTTGAATAAGTGTATGGATGGTCACATAGGGAAAATTAATGCAACAGTGTTATAACTTTGAAATTATACCTGCAACTTCCTTTTCCCATGCCACATGCGGATACTATTTTTCAACCAATCAATATGATTTGAATATTTTTAGGGTTACATAAGGAACTTTCCTGCCAAGTTATACAGAAATACCAGAATACCTAAACATTGTGTCACTTTACTTCTTTTCTGATGGGGTAGTTTCCAGAATTCAACACAGAATTTATTCCTTTGAACATTTTGAAAGAGGACACCAAATCAATATTTCTGTGCAGTTCAGTTAAAATTGGTCAAGTAGTTTAAAAGCAGTCATTGTTTAAATAAATAGTTGCTGGTGGATATTGCATGATGGATTGAGGATTATCACAAAAGCTGTGCTGATATTGATTAAATTGTATGTTTTTAGCTACAGTGTAATTTTTCCCCTACTGAGATTTGAACTCAGAACTCCTGGCTAGACCAGGTGTTTTACCAGTTAAAACTATAAGGTCTCAAAATGTAGCTAAACACATTTAATTTACGATCAAATTGTCCTCAAAGAAAGTCACATTTAGTAAATGCCTCATGTTCTTTACCAAAAAAAGGAATTCCTAATAAATGTGATAGTTTAATTGTAATTTAAACAAGAGCCCCAAATGTCACAAAATACGACTGTCCTGTTTTTTTGAGACCAAGTTTAGTGATAATTGGTTGTACGTCAGGCAAATTTAGAGAGCGAACACTGTTAGTACAGTTTTGGCCATTCCGAGGGACATAAGTGTGTAGTGACTAAGATAACATGGTAAGTTATTGAACCTGACCGAGATATTCTGCCCATCAACATATTGTCTAAATTTGGTGATGATCGGATAAAGGCTTCACAAGTTATTTAGCTGACAAGACCAATTTTAGGTAATTTCTATAATAAAAGGGTGATAACTCTCGATTGACTGAAGCGATATGGCTAGTTATCAAACTTGTTTGAGATATTAATTATTTATGCCAATACACATTCTGACAAAATTTGGTGTTGATTGGTCAAAGGCTTTTAAAGTTATTGAGTTGACAAGACAAATTATAGGTAATTTCTATAATTAAAGAGCGATAACTCTCGATTGACTAAAGCAATATAGCTAGTTATCGAACTTGTCTGAAATATTATGCCAATACACATTCTGATCAAATTTGGAAACAAAGGCTTCTAAAGTTATTGAGCTGACAAGACCAGTTTTAGGTAATTTCTATAAATAAAGGGCAATTAACTCTCGATTGACTGAAGCGATATGGCTAGTTATTCATTTTGTCCCGAGATTTTATGCCAATACACTTTCGGACCAAAATTGATGATGATTGGCCAAAGGCTTCTAAAGTTATTGAGCTGACAAGACCAATTTTGGGTTAATTTCTATAATTAAAGGGCAATAACTCTCGATATACCGGTAGCTAGTTATCAAACGTGTACGAGATATTATACTAATACACATTCTGACCAAATTTGATGATGATTGGACAAAGGCTTCTTAAGTTATTGAGCTGACAAAATACTGGATGCCGCCCGCCTGTACGCCTCAGGTAAAACTATAATACGTTCCGTTAACAAACGGGTGTATAAAAACCTAACAAATTATGCTTTTCTAACATTGAATTGTTATCTTACAACACTATAATATTCTTATTACTGATTAGACTTATGCAACCATGTCCCTTATATCATCTCATGTATTTGCTATGTAAAACATGAGAATAAGAAGTTGTTCAAATGCATTTACCAGTAGAATAAGCCATGTTTTTCAAGGATTGAAATAATTAATCAATATTTGAAGAGGATGAACAATTGGGCCAAATTATTTTTAAATCGGGCCAGTATTTTCAAAACAAATGTATTTCCATTGCAAAGAAGATAAGCATTAAAGAACATTCTTATGAAGGTGGATTGCAATGGACAAAGTGGTACAGATGGAGACACTGTTTAACACTTTCCCACTTGTAAATGACATTTGAAATCACTGTGGCAAAGGTAGATAACGCTCATAGTGAATTTTTCATCCTTTTGCAAGTTTAGCTTTTATCCAAAGAGATTCTCCATATTTTGGCCTAGCTTTTTTTAATGCTGTCTTTGGGAAAGGGATATGAGGATGGAAAGAAAGTTCAGAACAAGCTTTAGACCCTAGTTTGGAAGAAACAAACAACTAAGTTTAACCCTTTCCCTCATATGGACGTTTTCTGATGCCACTGCAGCAGACGGCTTTTTGATTACAGTGACAAAAGAAGAAATTGCTCAAAATGAGCAATTTCTCCTTTTGCCACAATGTTTTCCTCTTTAAGTCATAGGTTGTCCATTCAATTATAGAGATTTTCTATCTTTTGACAAAATACGTTCAAAGTCATCTGCTGCAGAATTGTCGTATGACGGAAAGGGTTAATCATATTGAGCAATTATTTTAACTCTTATCAATAATTTTACTTTCATTTAAAGAGATTTTCCATTTGTTTTGCTTAGATGTTTTCAAAATGGTGTGTTGCATATTTATTTTATGTGAGAATGGATTTGGGTTAATATATATTTTATTTAAACTGATATTCCATTCTAATTTGGGGCTACACCCCTAAACTCCTGCTTCATCATTAATTCAATTATACTGTGCAAAGACAAAAAAAAACAAAAACTTTGTAACAAAGAACAATAGGTGACTAGGTCAAACTGAATACACTTTGTGGCAACATAATATATAAACAATGTTTTTATGCCTGTCAGTAAAAATAACCATATTCAAGAATGCAAATCTTTTGAGTGGACATGCACAGTACATTTCACTTATATGAATTAATAAAATCTTTTCACAATTGAAGGTTATAATTTCATGCTAATCTAGTTTAACTGCCAATTTATCAAAGAATAATTTAAACAGACATCATCAATTTAATGATTTGAAGCTTTCCCTCATATGACAAATCCGCAGTAGAAGACTTTGAAAATGTCTACTAAAATATAAGGAACATCCCTATAATTGTTAAAACCTATATAGAATGAAGATAATTTGCCACACATTGGTCAACATCAGCCCCTTTGAATGAATGTTAAAATATTTCATTTCATGTTGCCAGACGCATCCTAAACTTTTTATCAACTGAAAACAACAATAGGGGCTGCGCCCCCAAACCCCTGCAATTTCAATCTGAAAGAACAAGTTTAGTTGCACACATTAAAAAAAACTAGAACTATCACTGAATGTGATTAATACCCCCGAACGCCACCCTGATAGGAAAGGTTGTGAACTATTTAGAAATCCCACCTTAAAAGGACAATGTTATGGATCGGGTTATTCTTGTTTTGTTCATTTTTGGATAACAAAGGGCAATAACTCTGTAATTATGTAAATTAGAGTTATGGTTCTTGTACACTGCGCTTCCTCTGATTATGCTCTACCGTTGTATGTAGTTTTATTAGATTCCATCTGTTAGTTATTAAATAATTCTCCGGGCAAGAAAAAGTAACAAAGGGCAATAACTATGTAATTATGTAAATAAGAGTTATGGTTCTTGTACACTGCACTTCCTCTCATTATGCTACCATTGTATGCAGTTTTATTAGATTCCACCGGTTAGTTATTAAGTAATTCTCCGGACAAGAAAAAGTAACAAAGGTCAATAACTCTGTATATAGGTAAAATAGAGTTATGGTTCCTGTACACCGCACTTTCTCTTAATGCGTTGTATCATCCTATGAAGTTTTAATAAATTTCAAGAATTGGTTTTAAAGTTATGCTCCGGACAAGACTCTACAAACAAGAAAAAGTAACAAAGGGCAATAACTCTGTAATTATGTAAAGTAGAGTTATGGTTTTTGTACACTGCACTTCCTCTGATTATGCTCTAACATTGTATGCAGTTTTATTAGATTCCATCTGTTAGTTATTAAGTAATTCTCCGGACAAGAAAAAGTAACAAAGGGCAATAACTCTGTATTTAGGTAAAATAGAGTTATGGTTCCTGTACACCGCACTTTCTCTCAATGTGTTGTATCATCCTAAGATGTTTTATTAAATTCCAACAATTAGTTTTAAAGTTATGCTCCGGACAAGACTCTACGAACAAGAAAAAGTAACAAAGGGCAATAACTCTGTAATTATGTAAATTATAGTTATGGTTCTTGTACACTGCACTTCCTCTGATTATGCTCTACCATTGTATGTAGTTTTATTAGATTCCATCTGTTAGTTATTAAGTAATTCTCCGGACAAGAAAAAGTAACAAAGGGCAATTACTCTGTATTTAGATAAAATAGAGTTATGGTTCCTGTACACCGCAATTCCTCTCAATGTGTTGTATCATCCTATGAAGTTTTATTAAATTCCAACAATTAGTTTTAAAGTTATGCTCCGGACAAGACTCTACGAACAAGAAAAAGTAACAAAGGGCAATAACTCTGTAATTATGTAAAGTAGAGTTATGGTTCTTGTACACTGCACTTCCTCTGATTATGCTCTACCATTGTATGTAGTTTTATTAGATTCCATCTGTTAGTTATTAAGTAATTTTCCGGACAAGAAAAAGTAACAAAGGGCAATAACTCTGTATTTAGGTAAAATAGAGTTATGGTTCTTGTACACCGCACTTCCTCTCAATGTGTTGTATCATCCTAAGATGTTTTATTAAATTCCAACAATAAGTTTTAAAGTTATGCTCCGGACAAGACTCTACGAACAAGAAAAAGAAACAAAGGGCAATAACTCTGTAATTTTGTAAATTAGAGTTATGGTTCTTGTACACTGCACTTTCTCTGATTATGCTCTACCATTGTATGTAGTTTTATTAGATTTCATCTGTTAGTTATTAAGTAATTCTCCGGACAAGAAAAAGTAACAAAGGGCAATAACTCTGTATTTAGATAAAATAGAGTTATGGTTCCTGTACACCGCACTTCCTCTCAATGTGTTGTATCATCCTATGAAGTTTTATTTAATTCCAACAATTTGTTTTAAAGTTATGCTCCGGACAAGACTCTACAAGTAAGAAAAAGTAACAAAGGGCAATAACTCTGTAATTATGTAAATTAGAGTTATGGTTCTTGTATACTGCACTTCCTCTGATTATGCTCTACCATTGTATGTAGTTTTATTAGATTCCATCTGTTAGTTATTAAGTAATTCTCCGGACAAGTAAAAGTAACAAAGGGCAATAACTCTGTATTTAGGTAAAATAGAGTTATGGTTTTTGTACACCGCACTTCCTCTCAATGTGTTTTATCATCCTATGAAGTTTTATTAAATTCCAACAATTAGTTTTAAAGTTATACTCCGGACAAGGAAAATCGCAACGGACCAACCGACCGACCGACCAACCACAGGGTGACTCCAATATACCCCCTCTAAACTTCGTTTATCGGGGGTATAAAAATTGTTTACATCTTATTAGAAACCAGCATGTACATTCCAGCTTGCAAAATCCTTGATTGTATTGACTGTGTAGTGGACATGTACTAACATTATATGTTTAAACTTTAACCTATATGAATCCATAAAATCTTGTCGTAATTGAAGGTAGCAACAGAGTTAAGTAAATTCTGATTGAGAAGAAACTTTTTTCACCAGTGTGCCTATAACACAGTGGACGGCCTCGTCAGTGTTTTGGTAGAACGTCTGCCTTTGGTGCGGGTAGTCCCACATTTATTTGGACTGGGATGCGGGAGGTCGCGAGTCCGATCCCCAGTCGGGTCAAGCCAAAACCTTAAAAAATGGTAGTTGTGACTGCCATTCTTGATGCTCAGGGTTGCGGGGTTAGCATTACAACTGACTGGCTGGTGTCAGGATGAATGGACCAAAAGTACTGGTAACTTACCCAGTACACGCCATCAGATAACTAGAGAATTGTTGAAGGCGGTGTAAAAAACTAAAACATTTAAATACACACCAAACAATGCCACAGTTAAGAGACATAGCCAGTACAAGAGGTAGCAATGCCATAAAGCCAAAGTGTAACTGTACGGTGTCAGGTAAAATTTACTACTTGTCATAATGACTGTTCATTCGGCCCTGTTCATTGGTTCAAACCAGTACAAATGGGCAACTTGGATAGGGAATTGTCTTTTCTACAGATCTGCCAAGGTTCATTAGATTCTACACATTCACACAGATGGACCCACCAATTGATCACTTATAATTGATAAGCTGATCCATCGGTTAAATGAATAAAAATTGGTATTAACTAGTAAACTACTAAATACAAAGACATTTTATCTTTATCCATAAAGAAGTAACAATAACAAAATCTAAACCATCACTATAATGTCTTCCTCAAGGCGACGCAAGATTACAACATATATGAACAGAGAATATCTTCAGTGGTTCTACTTATCAGCAGATGAACGAAAGACGAAACATACTGTTCACAACTTCAGACTTGACTTCAAGTGCGTAAAACATTGGGTACGAAACGGAATCCTTGTTTCATTTTAAGCATTAAGAAGCATTGGACATGTCTGACATGGAAAGAATGTTGCGAGGTGCTTATAAAAACTATTTATATAATCATACTTTAGAGGATGCAGCTCAAACTTACATGATAGCTCGGCAAAACACTCCGAGTCTGCACATTTTGGTTGTCTTTACAAGCATGTTAAACACGAACGGCAACTCTAATGTAACGGGAACAAATGCAAATAATGATCATGTTTCGCACAAGTATGGTTTCGTGACACAAAGATTAAACAAAACAACATGACTCCCATTGGACCTAACAATAAGCATATAATGTGACAAATTTGCCTAAGAATAAACTGAGTGACCACGATTTGTGACAAATGTGCCATGATCAACAGTTTTAAATGAATCACGCTAGCACCAGCTTACCTGACGGTCGTTGACTTTCAGCAGTTATGGACAGTTTAACGCAATAAATCCATTGAACAGATATCTAAATGATAAAATGACGGGTGTTTCCTGTATTTTGTTACCAACGAACGCATATCGGATCTACTAGATCGAAAAATGTAATCGAGTCGATACGGGCCAGAGGTCAAGAATCCGCCATTTTTAACGTGGTTAATGAAAGGCTTGAAAGTTGAATGCGCTTAGTGACACAGACGTCAATTTTTATGGAATTGTTCTCTGAACAGAATCTTCGATACACGTTCAATGATGTAAACATTTGATATACAGTCTGAAATCGGAAAGCGGATGTCCGAGTAGATCCCAAATGACCCATAGAGTTCGTTTTGTAACAAGGAAAAATAGCACCATAGTATATGTGACCTTTGACCCTGACCGTAAGAAGTTTCTAACCGAAACTTTATTAAATTTAGCAAACCTTCAGTAATTTTCGATTGTTCCTCTACAACGTTCTGCTGTTCTAAACTAGCATTTACTTCTTTTAATTTTAAGAGCACTTAACTATTAGCTTTGAATTGCTCTTCGTTACTTTTCTTTTTAAAAGTTGGCTGGTCTTGTTGAACAAGGCTTGAAATTCTTGTTAACTGCGAAGAATTATTTTGTTCACTTATCTTGTCAAACAGTGTTCCAATTTCTTGCAGCAATGTCTGTCTGCTAGTCTCAACGCTCTCCTTGACTGTATCCTGGATCATTCTTGATACTTCTTCATCCATATTTAAACCTAAGAAATAATTTCTAAGTAAGAACGAAGAGAATTGAAGTTAACCGTCTCGTGGTCTGCGTAGAACTGACTATTCCTATCACAAATAGCCCCCAATCACGTGACACAAACTGGTCAAACCAGTTTTGTATACAAACCTGTTGAGACAATTGTTCTCCTCTATACGTTGTACCGCGGAGAACGGACAATATCACCCATTAGAGATAACGTGTATGATGTAATTAGTAATGAAGTCACAACATAATATGAATCAGTCACACGACTGCATTTATTGAGAATGGTAAAATAGTTGCTGATATTCAGAAATATCAGAAGGATTGATTGATTTATATGATCACAACATTATATGCAACAGTCACATGTGCAAATATTTAAAATTGGTCATAATCTAATTGCAGCTTAGAGTTGTTATGATGAAGTGTAATTTATTTCTTGGTAGAAACATTATGTTCTTTATCAAAGAGAAAGATAATCTAGATATTTTTGTATGAAAATCGTATCCATTTCATTGAAATAAAGACCATAATACATGACACCTTTCTAAATCAGAGCAACACTTACCGTATGAGTTACATGTTTTATCCACACGATTGAAAATAGACATTTGTTTTAACAGTTAACTGTACAGCTGTAGATGCTTGTTGTTGTTTTCAGACTGTGGATATCCAAGGAATATAACAACTGGCACGTTATTTTATACATATACAACCGTTGGTGCAACGGTGACGTATTTATGTGACATTGGTTATAGACTAATCGGAAACAACACGAATACCTGTGATGAGAGCGGTACATGGATTGGTAATATTCCGGAATGTCAGATAGTGGGTATGTTATAGTATTGCTATTATTATTTATTTAATCCCACGCTTTGAGGGAATAACACCTAAACATGAGGCATTACTTATATTCTAATCGGGGAAAACACCACTTATTGATAATGGTATATGGATTTCTGATATTCAGAAATATCAAAAAGATCATTACTTAGTTTCTGATGCAATGAGGTATGATGTCACAACATTATATGCAACAGTGACGTATATAAAACATGTTGCATTGGTTATTAATTAATTACAGCTGAGAGTTGTTATGTTAAAATGTAATACAATTAATGATAGCAATTTTTTTTTTTTTACGAAGAGATAATAATTTCTATATTCTTGTAAGTAAATTGAATCCTTTTCATTGCAATTAAGACGATCATGCATGCCAATATTTCATATCAAAGCAAGTATTACTGTTCTGATCACATTATTGTATTCTCACGTCTGAATAGATACTTTAATATTATATGTAACCGATAACTTTGAAGTTGTTGATGGTTGGCTTTTTTCAGAGTGTCCACATCCAACGAATATTATAAATGGCACCATATATTATACAAATACAACTTATAATGCGACGGTGACGTATACTTGTGACATTGGTTATAGACTTATCGGAAACAACACGAATATATGTGATGATAGGGGTACATGGATTGGTGATATTCCGAAATGTCAGATAGTGGGTATGTTATACCATTGCTATTTGTATTTGTTATACCACACTTTTTTACGTAGTAATGGCTGGTACATGAGACATTAGTTATAATCTCATCGGAAGAAAACACGACTTCGTGTATTGTGAATGGTATATGGTACATTCAAAAATATCATAACCTTCGGAAGTAAGTTCAGGATTCAATTGGTACTGAAGTCATTATTGGATCCAAACGACTTAAACAGGTATATCACACGATTGAAAATTGACATAAATTTATAAAATTTACAGCTGTTTATGGCTTTTGTTTTAATACTGTTGACGACCATTGAATTTAAGAAATGGCATGCTATATTATAACGAGACAACCGTGTATGCCAAGGTGACATATATCTAGTACATTGGGTTTGAACTCATCGGAAACACGACGAATAAATATTGTTTGAACGGTGTATAGGTTGGTGATATTCCAAATAAATGTTGTCAATGACAATGCAATCACTATTTACTATTAAATCGACATTATTGCATCAAAAAAGGACTCACAATAATATGTGACAGATAACTTTACAGTAGTTGATGTTTTGCTTTTTCAGACTGTGGAGATCCCTTAAATATACCGAATTGCGCGATATTTTATACAGATATAACCTTTGGTGCAACGGTGACGTATACATGTGACATTGGTTATAAACTAATCGGAAATAATACGACTACATGTGGTGTGAGCGCTACATGGGTTGGTGATATTCCGGAATGTCAGATAATGGGTATGTCATGGCATTGTTATTATTATTTATTATACCACAATCTTTACCATAGTATTGACATGTACACGAGAAGTTTGCTACTCACTACACGTATTGAGAATAGGATGAACGTTGGTTACAATCAGAAATATCAATAAGATGGTAAGTTAGTATGTAATGCAATTAGTTGGTGTTTTATATGCAACAGTGATGTATGTAAAGTTATGCATTGGTAGTAATCTTACTGCAGCTGTGAGTAGTCATGTTGAAATGTAATACAATTCTTGATAATAATCAAATCAACAGTTGCTTTACTTATTACATAATTGTATTTAGAAGTCTGAAAATAGACTTTAACATACGAACTTAATGTGACAAATGACTGTGCAGCTGTTTATGTTTGTTTGGACTTTCAGACTGTGGACATCCAATTAATTTAGGGAATGGCACGGTATATTATACAAATACAACTTTTAACGCAACGGTGACGTATACATGTGATATCGGTTATAGACTACTCGGAAACAACACGAATACATGTGATGAGAGCGGTACATGGGTTGGTGATATTCCGGCATGTCACAAAGTGGGTATGTTAGAGTATTTATGTTATTAATTAGAAAAGGATTGTTGACGTAGTAGTGACATGCATATGATACATTAGCTAGCATCTAATCGGAGAAACACGACTACATGTATTGAGAAAGATATATGGTTTGGTGATAACCGGATATATCACCCATTGGAGATAACGTGTATGATGTAATTAGTAATGAAGTCACAACATAATATGAATCAGTCACACGACTGCATTTATTGAGAATGGTAAAATAGTTGCTGATATTCAGAAATATCAGAAGGATTGATTGATTTATATGATGTCACAACATTATATGCAACAGTCACATGTGCAAATATTTAAAATTGGTCATAATCTAATTGCAGCTTAGAGTTGTTATGATGAAGTGTAATTTATTTCTTGGTAGCAACATTATGTTCTTTATCAAAGAGAAAGATAATCTAGATATTTGTGTATGAAAATCGTATCCATTTCATTGAAATAAAGACCATAATACATGACACCTTTCTAAATCAAAGCAACACTTACCGTATGAGTTTTATACGCACGATTGAAAATAGACATTTGTTTTAACAGTTAACTGTTCAGCTATAGATGCTTGTTGTTGTTTTCAGACTGTGGATATCCAATGAATATAACAACTGGCACGTTATTTTATACATATACAACCGTTGGTGCAACGGTGACGTATTTATGTGACATTGGTTATAGACTAATCGGAAACAACACGAATACCTGTGATGAGAGCGGTACATGGGTTGGTGATCTTCCGGCATGTCAGATAAAGGGTATGTAATAGTATTGGTATTATCATGTATTATACCACAAGTTTTGACTTAATAATGGCATGTACATAACTCAACATCAAGCATCTAATTGTAGAAAACACTTCACGTTTTGAGAATGTTATATCGGTTGGGGTTATTAGAAAATATCAGAAAGATTGTAAATTTATTCATGATGCAATAAGTTGTATTATTGTTATCATTACACAGAAGTTATATTGTCATAGAGACATCATTGTAATCCTTCCACAGAAAATAAACTGTCATAGAGACAGTATTGTAATCATTTCACAGAAAATATACTTAAATGTAAATAGGATTGATATCATTTTAGCTGTACATGTTTAACATTGGTTATAGACTAACCTGAGCTAATAAGAATCTAAGTGTTGTGGACGGTACATAGTATGGTTATATTCCGGCGTGTCAGATAGACATGTGATATCTTATATTATTTATCGAAGAGAATGATAATTCAGATATTCTTGTACGAGAGTTGCGTCAATTTAATTATAATCAAGAGACAGTATTGTATCCACACGACAGATAATACACTCTATTAAAAATATGACGGACATATTTACAGCTGTTGATGTTTGTATTGTTTTCAAACTGTGGAATTTCCTTGAATATAACGAATGGCAAGGTATATTATACCGATACAATTGTTTATGCAACTGTGATATATAGATGTGAAAATGGCTATAGACTTATTGGGGTCAACACGATTACATGCAACAAAAGCGGTGCATGGTTTGGTAATATTCCGGTGTGCGAGATAGTTGGTATGTAAAAGCATTACTATTATTTTTATTTAAAATTCATCTCATTAAACTCAACAATGTCATATGCATGTGGAACTTTTGGTTCAAAATAAACATGGACAAAAATATATGGTAGCAGATTGGTACATGGCTTGTTTATATTTCGGAACACCAATTATTGTGTACGTTATAACAGTGCTGACATTCATAATAATGTCACAAGATTATAAGCAACAGTGATACTAGGCTATGCTGCAATGTATGTAAATGCCGTCAATGTCATTGAAATCAAGACGATCATGCATGATTATTATTCATATGTTAGCCACATATGTGTTAACAACTCTTTACACTGGTTAATTATGAAATCTGGATTCTTTATTTATATTTCTAGTCATTATATTGGTGAATTTCAAATCAACACATCAAAGTGTATTTGTTTTTCGCCCTAGAGTTGCAACAAAAATAAGCTCAACCAGAAATGTATACCCGAAGTATTAGATAGCGATTGTGGGTTGAACAGAATGTTTAAGATGGACGGGGAGATTCAAATAAACATTTATTATAATCACGACAATAATGTATCCACACGACTAAAAATATATATCTTTACTGTTGCTATTTTCCGACTGTGGAAACCCTACGAATATAAGGAATGGCCAAGTACTTAATACATACACGACATTTAACGCAACTCTGACATATTCATGTGACATTGGTTATAAGCTGATAAAAAACAATACGATTATATGTCATGGGAATGGTACTTGGGCTGGTGATATGCCAGAATGTCTTTTAGTTGGTATGTAATAACATTTCCGTAATTAATTAGAGAGTGAGCATATCAATCCTGACAATGACATTCGCATGTGACTAGAGTCATACTCTTATCGACAATAAGACACATGTATGCAATGAGATTGGATATAGGTTGGTGCTTATCCGGAGTGTCAAATAATGACATATATAATGTAAACATACGTAATATGTCATTCAATACAGCCAGACATCATTTCTACGTATAGAGAAAAGGAAATAAGTTAAAATGTAAAATATTTCTTGATATTAATCTAATAAAACTTCACGAAATTATGGTACGGTAGACATTTGAATAGATTGTGACTCAATAACAGCTGTTATGATATGTTTATTTCGCCAATGTCATGGAAATGATGACTGTCATGCATGCTTATTATTCAAACCAATCAACCTTTACTTTACGAATGACATGTTTGTAATCAAATGATTTAAAATAGTCTTAAATTTATTTTGGACATATGATTTTATAGCTGTTTATGTTTGTTGAAAATGCCATTCAATGAAATCAATACACCAATGAATAGAATGTGTACAACTGTAACACGTTTTTATTAATGAACTTGTCAATTGTTTATTATGTGGTCTGATTCTACTCTATGACCTTACAAATTCGGTAACTTGTTTTATAACAGCACATCGGAATGAAAAAAAAATAATAGTCACACATCACATATTACTGTGTTATACTCATCTAAAAGCACGTTGACTGTTTAAAGCAATATGCTATAATAAATGGAAATAATAGAAATAATGGTGCATACTTACGAACGAATTTCGTGCATCTCATTCATGTAATTTGTGAAATGTTATGTCAATTTTACCGAGAGCGGTGCATAGAAAGCTGCTGTGTTATTTGATTATATAGTCAGTTCCGGCCACACACGATTATTTGCAATAGTGCAATGCATAACAGTGGTGGCATATGTAAACATACAATAGTTGCAGTTAAGCAACAACATAACTACATATGCGTTAAATAGCTGATATGATTAAATCAAATATTTCTTTTTTGCTAACAATGTTGTATTTCTTTATGAAAGGAATAGTAATGTATAGGCTGTTTTTAATATTTGAAAAAGTTCAACCTAGTTCGACCCTAGCACAGAAGGCAAGTATATAACTTGCGTCATCGTAATTAAAATCAAAACGCTCTATTATAATATGTATTCATTCGAAATGAACATTTACTCTCATATCGAGATTGTTACAACTACACGAATGACTATATACTGTACATTTCAAATTACTGTAAACATTACAGTGAGTTTTGTTTTTTCAGACTTTGGACAACAACTATTCTAACGACAGTATTTTATCAACTGAACATGCACACAATCATTTATATGTAACATATATTTTTAAAGCTGTTGATGTTTGTTGTTGTTTCAGACTGTGGACATCCTGAGAATATAACAATTGGTACGGTTCATTATACCAATACTACTGTAAATGCAACGGTGACATATACATGTGACATTGGTTATAAATTAATCGGAGACAACACGACTGTTTGTGAGGTGAACGGTACATGGGTTGGTGATATTCCGGAATGTACGGTAGTGGGTAGGTATATAGCATTTCACTGCTATTAAACACTTACGTTTTGGTTATTAACTGTAAAATGTATATTTCATTTTTAATTAATGTGTGTCTCATTATTGTATTGATTCCACTTAACTAAGATTATTGCTCCAACACAAATTTATAGCTTCATGTTAATGCTTGTGTGTATTAATATTTGTATTTAGTTCCCATATTGAGTTATCAAGTACAGTCAAGTAAAGCAATCTTTACAGCTATAGAACAGCATTAATGTACATGAAACGTAAAAGACACATTATACCGAGTTTAGACTCACATATACGTAAGTAAATTGATTTTAGAAATAGGTTAGATTATCAATGGGATGATGACTAATACCTATGGGTATCGAATAGAAATCAAAATTATCATACATAATCGTTATTCATACCAACTGAATATTTACTGTCATAACGACATTGATACAACTACAGGACTAACACTATCGTTTAGAATGTATATGACTAATACGTTTACATTTCGTTTTGTTGTTTCAGACTGTGACCGTCCTATTACTATACAAAATGGCAATGTAAGTTACACCAGTACATTATTTAATTCAACGGTGGCATACACATGTGACATTGGATATAACCTAATAGGAGACAATTTGACTACATGTGCTGACAGCGCTACATGGGTTGGTGATGTTCCGGAATGTCATATAATGGGTATGTAATAGCATTACTATTATTTATCAGAATTTCACATAATTTTCTGGTTCTAATGAATAGTGACATGGACATGTGACATTTGTTATGAACTAATCGGAAATAAGAAAACTACATGTGATGAGAATGGTACATAGGATGGTACTATTTAGGTATGTCAGAGAGTGGATACAAAACAGCTTTTTTGTTTCTAATTATATTGTACCAACGTTATACACAACAGTAACAAACCGTTTCCGTAGTGTAGTGGTTAAAGTGACCGCCTTGGCACCGGATTATCAGGATTCGATCCCCGGTCATGTAATGCCAATGAATTAAAACAAGTAATTACTACACTTCTTAACGCTAAGGATGTTATTGTAGACTTAATATTAGTATTTGAATATAAAACGAGACTATCTCAGCTGGCATGTACTCGAATTGTGTCAATATAATCGAAATCATGATAATCAAACACGAAAAAAATATTCCTTTGAAATCAACACTTACTGTACTAGTGACATTATTGTAACAAGATTGTAATTTATCATGTATACGTAACAGATAACTTTACAGCTGTTGATGTTTGTTGTTGTTTTTTAGATTGTGGATATCCTAAGAACATAACAAATGGCACAGTTTATTTTACCAATACAACAGTTAATGAAACGGTAATATATGCGTGTGACATTGGTTATACATTAATTGGAGACAACACGACTGTATGTGGTGTGAACGGTACATGGGTTGGTAATATTCCTGAATGTTCGATAGTGGGTAGGTATATAGCAGTTCATTGGTATAAAATGCTAACTATATTTAGGAAATATATGCCATTTTGTAGTGATATATCGGATCTTATATCGAGATTTAGAGTTCAGGTGTGTAGTTATTAATCATGAAGGCCGAATGATCAATTACCAACAACCTGAACGACAAATCGTGATATGAGATCAGATATATCACGAAAAAATGAAATATATTTCAATTCTAATCCGTAATTATTAAAAGGGATACATCTGAGTTGGGAAATATGTTCTGTTCTGACATGACATTGCTTCCCTTGATAAAATCACGTGTAGGCTATTCTATATTTACTCCCCATCGTATTTTTTTGTGAATACTCAAGGATTTGTTCAACTAACAAAACATTTTTTTATCAGTTTTATTAACAGTCTATGAACATTTTATTTTTAATAAACTTCACGCGACATTGTAATGTTAAACTTTCATATACTGATCATGGGATATTGCTTACTGTCTCATGCTTACATTACTTTTTGACCGGTTAATAGTATACTGTAACATGGCACGCGCGTCTAAAATGTTGGTCATGGACGTCCTTTAAAACAATTCATTCGTAAAATGTCAAGCCCAGCGTAGTAAAGCATGCGCACTAAGAAACGTTGTATGAAAAATACGCAAGAGGGGATTTCAACAGCCAAAAACAGTTCCGGAAATTTACAGTGATATACTGTATTGTATATCACGCTCAAATCCCTCTTTGAGTATAGAATAGGAATTGTCAATAGTGTTAGAATTAATGTTTTATGCATGTTTTCATTATTTTACTGAAATAAATACACTTAGGGAAAATGATGTATTCAACTGTAAAACCTTTTTATACATGCACTTGTATATTAATTGCTATGTAGTTTTATCCTATGTAAAAACCTTACGAATGTGTTGAATAGTTATAGAACATCTCAACGGAACACAACAGTACATTTAACAACTTTAAATTTCAAATGACTGATAACAGACTGTAGATATCCTATTGCTATAAAGAATGGCATGGTTAATTACACCAGTACACTATTTAATGCAACTGTGGCATATACATGTGACATTGGTTATGAACCTATAGGAGATAATATAACTACATGTAATGAGAGCGGGGCATGGATTGGTGATATTCCGGAATGTCAGATTATGGGTATGTAATAGCATTACTGTTATGTATCAGAATTTCACATTTTATCACTAAACAGTGACATATACATGTGACACTTATGATGAACCATTCGGACACAAGATAACTACTTGTGATTAGAATGATACTTATGATGGTGCTATTTCGTATTTCGTCACATTAGTTAACTATTTAAATAAACAGTGACATACACATGTGATATTGGTTATGAGCTAATCAGATACAAGATTACTTCATGTTATGAGAATGGAACATACGATGGTACTTCTTTGGAATGAAAAATGTAAAAAAGTTCTTATTTACCATATTATCAATAAAACTATGGTAATGCAGAGATACTATGATGTCAATGTAATTTAAATCAAGATGATAAAACATGATTTTCATTCATTTCAAATCAGCAATTATTGTACTAGTGACATTATTGTATCAACACTACTAAAAACAATGTATAAACTTATATGCAACAGCTAACTTTACAGCTGTTGAGATTGTTTTTGTTTTCAGACTATGGACATCCTGGAAATATAACAAATGACACGGTTATAATACCAATACAACCGTTAATGTAACATTGACATATACAAGGTTTTGACTTAGGTTGTTTAAAATAACATTGTGACCAATTAGAACAGTTGTTCAGTGTATAATATATACTTATACCAAATGGACATTATCTGTCATATCGACATTGTTACATCTACACGAATGCGTATATACTTAAAATTGTAAATGACTGACATCATTACAGTGACCGTTGTTGTTTCAGACTGTGGACATCCTATTACTATAAAGAATGGCATGGTTAATTACACCAGTACAATATTTAATGCAAATGCGGCATATACATGTGTCATTGGTTATGAACTAATTGGAGATTATATAACTACATGTGATGAGAATGGTGCATGGATTGGTTATATTCCGGAATGTCAGATAATCGGTATGTAATAGCATTACTGTTATTTATAAGAGGGAAATCACATTATAGCACTAAACGGTGACATATACATGCGACAATTTTCATGAACAAACTCCATGTGATGCGAATGGTACATTGACTGCTATTTAGGCATGTCAGAGAGTGTGTATACAATGGCATTTCTGTTTCTAATTATACTGTACCAACGTTATACACAACAGTGACAAACCGCCTGCGTTGATTAGTGGTTAGAGTCTTCCCCTTGGCAGTGGTGTAAGAGTTCGATTACGGATCACAGGAAAGAATTAAAAAAATGGTTATAGAGGTTTCCTTTCTTTACGTGCAGCATTGAGTTGATAGCATTTCGACTGATGCATTGTAATCAGGATAGAAATACAGGCAACACTGGTAATTTACGCAGGATACGCCATGATATAACTGAAACACTGCTGAAAGCGGCGTAAAAAACAGTAATTCAAGCAAAAAACCACAACAGTAATATATGTGTAATTTACGAAAAGCAGACAGCATAACTACGTGTAATTTGGTGATTAACCAACGTGTCGGAGAGTGTGATTAATGAGATAAGATGTCAAATCATTATACTGAACAGTCACATGCATACACATATACTAATTATCCAATGGAAGACAGCCTAGCTACATGGTGAGATAAAGGTACATGATTGTGTATTCATCAATACATCCGATAATTGATATGTTGAAATGTAAAATATTTCTTGATTACCATATCATCAATGAAATTATGGCAATGTAGAGATACTATGATGTCAATGTAATTGAAATCAAGATGATAAAAAAAGATTTTCATTCCTTTCAAATCAGCACTTATTGTACAAGCGACAGTATTGTATCAACCCAACTGAAAACTATGTATCAATTTATATGTAACAGACAACTTTACAACTGTTGATGTGTTTTGCTGCTTTTAGATTGTGGACATCCTGAGAACATAAAAAATGGCACGGTGTATTATACCAATACAACTGTTAATGCAACGGTGATATATACGTGTGACATTGGTTATACATTAATCGGAGACAACACGACTGAATGTGGTGTGAACGGTACATGGGTTGGTGATATTTCTGAATGTGAGATAATAGGTAGGTAAATAACACCTCATTGCTATTAAAAACTAACATTTAGCTATGTAACTGTCAATTGCATAACTATATAAAATGTATAATTTGTGGTTTTCATTATTTTATTGAAATCAATACACTTTGCAAAACGGATTCATACAACTGTAAAACCTGTTTAATAATTCACCTGTCTATCAATTGCTATGTAGTTTGATACTATTCCATGACCTTACGAATACGGTGAATAGTTATAGAATAGCACAACGGTAACAACAAGGTAATAGTCACATTATTATGTTTCTATATTCACATATAAGAAAGTTGACTGTTAAATAAAATAGGTAAGAATATCAATAGAAATGATGGTGCATACTTGCAGGCAAAATCCGTGCATCTTATGCTTGAGATGAGTGAATTGTTATTTCAAACTTAACCGAGAATACGGGGGTTAGGAAGCTGATGTGTTATTTGGTTATGTAATCAGTTTTGGTCTCATTCGATTATTTGAAAAAGTGCAATGCGCAGCAGTGGTGGCATATGTAAACATTCAAGATGTGTCCTATTTACTACCAGCATAACTACATTTGAAGAGACTGATGAAATACCAGTGTGTTAAATAGCTAGATTGATGAAATTAATCATTATTCTTGCTATCAAGGTTGTTTTCCGTAACGAAAAGAAAAGTTATGTATACGCTATTTTAGTATTTGAAATAGTTCAATATAACTACATGTAGGTCTTAGCTAAGCAGGCAAGTGTATAACTATAAACGGTATAGTATACCAACAAACTTTAATGCAACGGTGACATATATATACATGTGATATTCGTTATAACTTAATCGGAGACAACACGACTGTAAGTGGTGTGAACAATACTTGAGTTTGTGATATACCGGAATGTACGAAAGTGGTAATGTACAAAGCATTTCACTGCTATAAAAATATAACGGTTTGCTAATAAACTGTCAAAGGTATTAGTATATTTATTTAATGTGTGTCTCAATATCATTAATTCCACTGTACTAAGAACATTGCTTAAATACAAATATAAATCCTCATTTTAATTCATTAGTCTCTTAATATATTTATACTTAGTTTATAAGTTGAGTCCTTACGTACAGTCGAGTAAAAAAATCCGTAGATTTTTAGAACAGCATAAGCAAAAACAAAACATAACAGATACTTTATACTGTTTTCAGACTCACATAAACGTAAGGGCTGGTGGTGAATAATTACGGGAACCGAATAGAAATCAAGACTAGTACTCATATTCGTTATTTAATACCAAATGAATAGATACTATCATATCGACATTGTTACAATTACATGACTGAAAATATACTTAAACATGTATTTGACTAATCGTTTACATTTAGTTTTGCTGTTTCAGATTGTGAACTTCCTGTTTCTATAAACAATGGCAATTCAAATTACACCAGTACATTATTTAATTCAATGGTGGCATATACATGTGACATTGGTTATAACATAATAGGAGACAATACGACTACATGTGATGACAGCGCTACCTGGGTTGGTGATATCCCGGAATGTCATATAATGGGTTTGTAATAGTATTACTGTTATTTATTAGAATTTTACATTATTTCCCTTTCTAAACAACAGTGACCTACTTGTACATATGACATTGGTTTTGAATTGATCCAATTCCACCAATGAAATGCTTAAACATATAACTTCTTAACAAGTATTGTTAGTTAGCAAGATTACTATTGATGTCAACTAAATGATTTACTAAAATACATTCCACCATTCATACTCTAAAAAATCAGGAAAAGACCAATGATGAAATGTTCTTTTAAGTATTTAAGTTTTATTTAGCGCTAACTACGTGTGAGCATATGATCGTACATTTTCTGCATGTCAGAAAGAGGGTATAGAATAGCATTTCTGTTTCTAATCACAATGAAAATATATTTGGTGAATTTAATAGAAATCATGATTATCAAATATGCTAAGTATTCATCTTAAATAAACACTTACTGCACTAGTTAAATTATGCTATTCACACGACTGACAATATACATTTATTTGTCCCGTTCAACGAGAAAACCAACAGTATTGTCTCTGCGTAATGTATCGAAGCAGATGAGCCTGTGCATTTCGCGCGGGCTAATCCGGGCCGACACATTCCTTCTCAGGGGTAAAGAGGTATAGAGTAATGATTCCTGAAACAGAAAATGCACAGGAGGCGAACATTGTATGTTCGGGTAAGCCTGCGCGGCATACTTAGTCTGATCCGGGTCGTTACTTTTCGCAGAGTCCACAATGTTGTTTTTTCTCGTGGAACGGCTAATATATATTTAACATATATCTTTACTGCTGTCGATGTTTGTTGTTGTTTTTCAGACTGTGGATATCCTGAGAATATAATTAATGGCACGGTATATTACACTGATACCACCGTTAATGCAACGGTGACATATACATGTGACATTGGTTATAAATTAATCGGAGACAACATGGCTGTATGTGGTATGAACGGTACATGGGTTGGAGATATACCGGAATGTACGATTGTGGGTAAGAATGCAGCATTCCACTGATACTGAAAGCCAACTTTTGCAAAATATCACTCAAATGTATAAGTATGCATGCTTTCAATGTTTATCTAATTAATAATGATTTACTAGTTGTAATGCTACTTTCGACCGCACGTCTAGAATAGCTCAAACCATTTTGATTGTTTAAAAACATAGTTACAGATGCTTAAGTTAGCTATCCATGTGTCTTTTCCTTCTAATAACTTGTAATTTCTTGCTTTATGCAGCATTGTGTTGTGTAATGGAAGAGTGTCCGCCTCGTTTGCGCTCAGGATTGTGGGATGAACAACTGACTAGCTGGTATCAGGATGAATTGACCAGAAGTTATGATAACTTACCCACGAAAGGCCATGCTTTAACTTTCAAATTATGTCGTTAAACACTATACAAAGAAACAAAGCTTTCCGCAGCTTAGTTATAGCGCGTACCTTATTTCCCGTGTCTATTACAAATACGCTGTTTCGTCCTGAAACTAACATCGTAATGATTTGTCGTTGCGTTAAATAATTTAATAAAGTTTGTCCCCTCGTTTCGGACATACATATTTATCCCTTTTCTGACATCTTCCTAATGTATTGTCTCTTATCGGAACACCACCAGGTAGTAGGGCTGAAGAATTGTATATGTATGGTAACCTGGTCAAGTTTGCGTCAGCCTGCATGTATAGGCCGACTCGATCACTCGACCGTTCCAGAGTATACAAATTGCTGGGTGGTAAATATCTACAACAAGGGCTCCTGAGAAGCCTCTCGCATCCTTGGGTACTTACATAAAAACGGCGAACAAACTCAAGCTGTAGAGAGCACTTATTATAGTCTCTTCAAAGCGTCGGTAGAAAAAGCAATGGAAGAATATTTTTGGGAAGAGACAGGTATTGTAAAAGTATGTTGCCGTCATTGCGATATTCTGTAGAAACGCATCATTGCGATTGTTTTGCATATAAATCTTAACAAGAAGAGTTTGAAGAAAGTATTGTAAGCGAAAAATAAAATGATCTTAATGCTATGTTTGTTGAAAATCCTTAAATCTACCCTCATTGTTAAATATGTTATTTATATACGTACGTATAAGTATAAGTGACCATTCGAAACCGAATACGATATTAGTGAAGTTTGACACATATTTAAAGTTTCTATACGTTAATGTTGGAAACAATACCGATTTGTGTTGCCACAATATGATGGAATCCACTCCGAGAAATGAGAAGTAAAATTTCATGGTAAACATTGTACCATGTCCTGTCTGATATCATGATATCATTCGCGAAGTAATGCGTGTTAAGGTAAAATATCTCGCATCAGGCAGAAACGGTTGGTCTATTAGAATTGAGTGGTACTGTGATACTAACTACATGTACTTCATTTTACTAATAAGAACTTACAAATTGTATACAGATTGCAGAAACCCAATGAAAATATCGCAAGGCCAAGTTAATTTTACCGACACACTATTGGATTCGCTAGCGATGTATACATGCCGTACTGGATACCATTTGGTTGGGGATAACATAACTACATGCGGAAAGGATGGTAGATGGATATGGAATAAGATGCCAGATTGTTGCATAGTTGGTAAGCTCTATAGATAAAGTATAATTGTATAAATGCGTTGAAAAAATGGTGAAATATTTCTTACTTGAAGGAATTTCTCATTCGGCCGCATTGCTGTTTAGCGTCGTCCGCAGCAGATGCTTCGAAAAGCGTATGATGTTGTTAAGGCTTAAAAGTCCATTCACTGTTCTTACTCGTATGATCACCATTAAACACTTTTACATAAAAAAATCTACACTAGTATGTATTTGTTTTAGTTTTAAGTCCTTATGCTTAACCTTATAACGTTTCCGTTGTATAGTATTATTTAAAGCCTGCAATTGCTTGTGAAATGGTCACTTGAAAACAAATTATTTAACGTTGAAAATGAAGAATGCAAGCATAAACCAACCGGTATATGTGCTTCTGACGAGCACTTCAAAGTGTCTTGACAATATCAAATAATGATAACGGTTGCCAAAACAAGAAGAAGATGCATTTTTTTTTTAAATCTGACGAAACCCTTCTTAGCAAATGAAAAAATCTTGATTATTTATAGATTGTGGTTTCCCTCTGAATATAACGAATGGGCGATATACATTGGTTGGAAAAACAACATTTTCTTCAGTTGCTCTATACAAGTGTGTTGATGGATTTAAACTAAATAACACGAACGATAGGACACTTTGTATGGCAAACGGGACATGGCATGGTGAAATAGGGACCTGTGTTCGAGTAGGTATGTTGTCTGGTTTCATGATGCACCACTATTGTATGCTTCTTTTAGTTTTTTCAATTTTTATGTAACGTTAGATGCTCTCTTCTTTTTCATCAAATCTTTCGTTTGTTATCGTTTTGATAAAGAATTGATCACACCAATTGCTGTCTAATTATTAAGTCATTAAAGTTTCGTTAAATACAAAATAAATAGCAACAATCCTCACCTCAGATTGATGTCATCGAAAGCTCGAATATCCCCGAAGCAGTCAAAGTAGGAACGGTTTCCTTATAACACCTGTCTGCCTTGGTTTAACCGACACGAAATGAACTCTCAACTTTGTAACTACACGGTATTATCTATTGAAGACAATCCAAATCAATCGTTTGACGAATTAACCAACACTATCAATTTACAGCAAAAGAAAATATCAACAAAACGACCAGATTAATTTGAATTACCTACGAATAAAATTTAAGCATTTCATAGCCTCAAACACTGATAAGAATTTTAATATAGATTAATAATACATTTGTCGTACTTATAACTGTTCATTAGAAAAATTCGACAATTTTAGGAATGTATGAACGAAACTAAAGATTCCTGAAATTATCTCGCAATTAAATATTTCCTTTTTTATTCACTTGTTGAATTTTGTAGTATAAGCAGCTTTTCGAAAAGCAGCTTGTTTTATCTTAGACTTTATTGAAATCGTAGTTCGTTCTCTTTTATTATTCTGCGTCTATTTGGTAAATCATGTCCTTTAAAGTCCCTTCAGTATAATTGGTAATATAATATTCTTGATTAGATAGGACTGATGTACTGTTGTAGTAGTAGTATGATAATAAAACGATAGAGAGACAGAGACAGCTAAAGAGAAAGAGACAGACAGACAGAGAGTTAAGATACTAAAGTAGAGTTGAAACAGATAGAATAGACAGGGAACTAACTTTATTATTTACAACTATCACACTTTTCAAACAGAATGCGGAAGACTATTACCACCGGTCAATGGCATGGTATCCTATTCAGGTGATAACAGAATAGCAACCTTCTCTTGTAGTTCTGGTTTTCGATTTATTGGGCGGGATAAACTGTTGTGTCTTTCAAGCGGTCATTGGAGTGAGACTATTCCAAAATGCGTAAAAGGTATACAAATCTTTGCGTGTAACAATATGATATATGGTTTAAACCTTTTACTACATACAACACATTTACAGCAAATGAATTAATAAATTAAAATGTAAATATAAGACAATTTCATCAAATGAAACTATAATAATTGAAAATAGTTGTAAACAATTTGCCAAAAGGATCGTTATCAGCTATATTTTCTCTGCAATATATTTTAAATGTCTCAAGCTGTAGATGCGTCAAAATACGTCTGTTATTGGTGAATAGAACAAACTTCAATTCATAATGTCATATTTACATTTCTAAAATTTCAATGAATGCTTAATATTGGTTCAAACAGAAATACACAAAACTACATAATGATGCATGCATCGGTTGCACATTAAGTATATTGAATAAGAAATTGAAAACAATGATTTAAATACATATACATGTAGTAAATATATAGGAGATGTGTTTAAGAAATCCTGCTGTATTTACTTTAAAGCTTAACAACCCTGGTCACGTTATTGCACATTTACCGTGTAAGCTGTATCAGTATTTGTTTGAAGCAATCGTATTGTGATACAATTGTTTTCCTTATTAACATTGACCTTTACCGTTTCAGTTGAAGCTAAAACAAGATACTGCCAAAAGGACGAAGACAGTCGGGGAACATTGTGGAACAGAACATCTCAGGAGCAGATAGTAACGAGCCCGTGCCCAGAAGGCCAAGAAGGTAGCTCTTAAAAAAACAATATTGAAATGGTCTACGTTGTAACCTGATCTTGTGTACCATAAGTAAACATGAATGGTAGTTCTCGCTTCATTCGTCGTATCGACAGTACTGTTAACTAAAACAGTAAATACTGTATAACTTTAATAGTTTTACAAGAATTTCTATAACTTTTGCACTGCTGCGGTGATTACCAGCTTTACCCTTTATCTCATACAGACGACGTACAACGCATGTTCAAGAGTGGACTAAACAGAAATGATAAAGTCAATACATGTATATATGATTTAATAGTTTGCTTTAATTATTGAATTGCGTTAAGTTAGATGTTTTATAAATCATTATCTGCATTTTCTTCACCAGGATCGATATCCAGACAGTGTAACGAAGATGGGGAATGGAAACTCCCAAGATACACATGTGTTAAGAAAGAAATTTCTGAAGCAGAGACAAAAGTAATTTACCGTGAATTCCAATTCTTTATTTGCTTAACATTGCTGTACGATATATCAGTACATTATTATGCTATAACTATTGATATAACCATTAAAACGAAGTCGGTAAGGCTATCGATTAGGTGTTCGTTTATCATTAACCCGGCTCGGTCCTTATGTTTAGTGACATTCCTCTTCCATTAATTGGTTGATAGTCGATACTGGAAGGTATTAACTCGCTTTGAAGGACAATGTGTATTTAATTATTGAACTAAGCCAAGAAATATATGGATATGTAAAATGACTTTTAAAACATGTGTTAAAATCAACAAATGATCCAATAGCAATAAGACTTACTTAGTAACTTTTGTATTGGTTCGTACCATATATACGTTTGTTTTTGCTCTGCTTTATGGCGACTAAATACTTTGAATTTGTTTTTAGTTGAGTAATAGGGCACATCGTACATGTACAAAAATACCAATTGTGTATATTACAAATATAACCCTAAAGAGGAAAATATGTATGGCGCTAACTTGTTGTTTTGTTGTTCTAATTAAAATGGCTTAATGCTTTTGTTAATAGAAAAGAATGTCACGTTGTAAATTATGTTAAATGAAAAATTGAAAAGTGTTATAAAATAACATTATATCACAACGGAGACAAAATGAAAAACTAAACTTATCTTCGGTAATTATCATTTCTTACAACCATATGTTACGCATTTCATTGATCAGTGTGATAAGTTATAGAATGGTTACTAATGAAGTTGATGTTACTCATTTGTTGATTTAGTTGATTTCGTTGTTATTAAGATATTTATTCATGCTTTTAAGTCAACTTGTTTCTCTGTAAAAGGCTGTCGTCAGAATGATCTCACAACGTGGCCGGCGACAATGTCACTTACAATATTTATAATCTCATAGAAATTTTATTTTTCAACCAATTATTCAAATAATTATCATGTATGTAAGACAAATGTGGAATTTTGATAAAATCAGGATTATTTGTGTCGACATTAAAGACCTATTACTTCTATATTTACCCTTGTATTAAACCCTTGTATTAACAGGTAATTGCTGATCATTTATGATGTTTTCTCGGTTCAAGTTAGCGTTATAATAACACACAAAAGATGGATGTGCATTGTTTATAAATACAAATAAAATTGCGGCAATCCTCTTCTCAGATCGATTACATCGAAAGCTCCAATGTCACCGAAGCATTCAAAACAGAAATAGTCTCCGATGTTCTTGATACATTGTCAAATTCAACAACAACAACAACAGCTGCATCATCTTCAGTTAGCCTCGGAATGGGTGATGGCGAGATCGAGAAGATAACGTCTATCCTTGAGAAAGTGGCCAGTATAAGTCAGGGTATCAACGTGACTGAGAAACAGTCGGAGGTATTTCCTATTGTATTTACATTGTTTGTGGTGTATTCCTCTGTGTTTTATATATTTATATCTCTCTGTGACACAAAGTTCATGGTTATTGAGATTGAGTCCGAGACATTTCTTGTTTTTTCTTAAATAACTGTCTATGACACAGAACTCGTTGTTACTGAGTCCCGAGATCGATTTCTTGTTTGGTTAAAATAACCTTTTGTAACATAGGAATCATAGATACTGAGATTAAATCCTATGTTTATTGTAAAAACGTGAACTAAGATAAGATATTTGAATTCCAGTAATTGTTAAGCTCTGGATTAATAATGTGTTACTTGTTAGTCTAAACTTGTTCTTTTTACATCAAATTTCTTTTTTAAACTTATATTAATAATTTTCAATATCGCCGTTTCGTCCTCCCCCCCTCCCCCCACACCTTGGATACTCAATCAGATTAACCTAAAAAACAAAGCATTCGGACGCGTGCAAGTTCTGCTTACTTAATTTGAAAACATTCAAGTATTCATTACAAACTAGTGAAGTCGTGCCATTTGTTGATCCCGCTCTCAGACAGGACCATTGCATCAACAAGCCGGCGCACCTTCTCTGGGCGACTGTAGTCGACAATGAATATACCTTTAAAACACAGTTATATTATGTGTTTCGGCCTTACCGACTACCTTGTAATGTATGTACATTTAACACTGCCACTTGGGGGAATGTCCGTCACCAATCTGAAGGTAAATATGGGTTTAACTCAAATGTGAAGAGTAATATCGTTAATTCAGGCCATGTCTCTTTTTTTCTAGAAGCAGACTTACCTTTTTGATACGATTTGTGTCGTTGTCTAAGTTTTAAATGAAAGTGAAAAGGCTCTCGTTGCTTCAACACATGACTTTAATAACGCATATGACGCCATTGTAATTGGAGTGTCTATTTGTTTTTGTTTTTTGTGGAAGGGCCTCCAATTTTAACAGCTACGGTCATATTGAGGCGGCTGTAAAGATATAAATGGTCCCACACCTTATATTGACATTGAGATCAAAAAGAAAAAGTTATAAAACCAATAACATCCAACTTGCTGGAGCGTAAGAGTTACAGTGATTCCAATCGTTCGAACCCAGTTTTCCGTGTTTTACGGTTCAAGCAATGATCAATTGAAAGCATGGCTTCAGTAATGTGTCGACATGTGTGTCTGTATATGCGTATACAGACAAGCTTTATGGTATTTTATGTATAAGGGATATATATTTTCATCCATAAACTTTTAACTTCAGTTATACAGGGATTGGTATCGGTAAGGGACTTATAGATAAACATTGTACACTTTCGCTTATGCATCGCAGGCTTATATCAAACTTTTGATCTGTCTTACAGGATTTTATTGGTACGACTAGTAATCTTCTTAATCCACAAAACAGCGGATCATTCAGCTCATTGGAGGAGAACAAGGACAAGGTAGGCCAATCACATGTAAATCGACGTTTGCAAGATTGCTAGCAGCCAATTTCAAGATCTTGGACAGTTGTCTCCGGAATACCATAACAAATAAGGGGCATCCGAGTAACAGTTATATCAAACAAGTCAACTCTACTCTTGAATAATCTTACATGAAAGGTTGAAATGCATGTGGCTTCGTTCAAAATACATCATTACCATTATCCTATATCTTTTAATTGGCAAATATCAAGCTAACGTTGAATTACATATAATATTTGATACTGATAGCCAGAATCAGAACATAACTCCAACACTAGTCACGTATGATAATGTTGTTTATTACACATAAATGTATTATGGTATCGTGTTGTTTTTGCATACGTTTTATACATTAGACTGTCTGAATCTTAAAAAAAGAAACAAACTTACTTAATAACACAGAAATATTAATTGTGCTATAGTGCAAATTAATTCTTTATAATCTCAATATATATATATACAGGATGGCAAGTCATCTGCCGGCGCAGACAGGGTTCTCGAGGTGGTGGGGAACTTTACAAAGGCAATTGCTAAAAGTTTGGATCAATTGAATGGCAGCAAGACGATTAAGACCGATAATATGGGTAAAGATTTTTCGAAAATAGTTTTTATTGTTATTGTTTCATTATTATAAATGACTATTAATCGCATGTAAACATACAATCTACATATCGTCTATATTATAGGTCAACGGTGGCAATATAATTTGATATATTATTGTATCATGTTAGTAAACAGTTAAATGTTGCGTTCTTTTAAACATTTGTTTTCCAAATTTCAAAGAAAGGTATTATCATCCAATAATTAGTCCATTCCAGCTTATTGTTTACGTCTTTGAAACTAATTTTGAATTAGTAAATGAAAACCTAATATTGTAGACCAATATTAAACTATAGAAACGATCAGAATGATCTCGGTATATTTTGTTCTCAAAGTTCATTTTAGGTTAAAGGCATATTGTCCCTTATTATAGTAAATGCCATTTGGGCAAAGTTGCAACACTGTGATACACACACATGTTATACCATATGAGCCACTTACACTTGCAGCAAGGAAACACATGGTCAAATCAGATAGCCGGTTTGATATAGATAAATTCCCTTGAAGAACGGCGTTAAACGTTTACTCATTCAATGGATAAACTCAAATATGTCCAGTATTGTATGAACTAACATCATTAACAGGGTTGTGACTAAAATCTTTGAAATCTATGTAATGGAAAGCGTGAACTACTTTGACGGCGTATCACTTATTGATGTAAAAAATCAAGTAGAGAGTTATCAATTCAATAAAGATTATCAGAAATACTTGATTATTTCATTTACAATATACGTTATGCTACCAATGTTCAAACTTTCGCTGATTGTCTTTCTTGGTGTGTGTGTCAACACATGTTTCCTTTATCAATAGTTATTCCAGTTTACTATTTAATCTACACAGTTGTAACGGTTGCTAGAATAGACGTAGGTGAAGATATACAGTTTCCACTGAAAAGTTCAACTTCTACTGACTTGATTAGTTCAACTTCTGCTGAAATTCCTCTATCTGCACTTAAAGGTACGTTTCATTCAGATTTTCGACTTTACAAGTTTCCATGAAAACCCGATTTGTTTAGTTTAACCTTATTTAGTTTACAACAATTGCGAAATAAGCTTTCCGGTTATATTAATAAAGCTCGATGTATGCTTCCTGGAGTCTTAACCAGAACTCGCGCCGTTTGTGAACCCGATTCACAGGCACTCTTGCTGTTAAATAATAGTCATGAAGTTTAAGATTTACTCAAGAAAGTATAAATGGTAAATTGCCACAAACAACTTATGTTGTCTGGCATTTCCTTCCACATTCACGACATAACCATACACTGTTTAATTTAACTAAGGCAATGACCACTGTCGTTATAATAATCTTCATTTTAACTTTTGAAAGGGAAAAACTATAATCCTGACATTTATTATGTTTGGTTTTTCTAAAGTTTTGCGAACTAAAAATTAGATGCCTTTGGTCATTATAATGCAATTGTTTGCAATAAAACTTTAGGTTCAGATTAATTATATCGAGTCAATTTTGTTTGTTTGTATCTTACGGGTATTGGAAGTTATTCCGGGATACTCTACCATAATTTGTCTGGTTTGCTGTCCCCACGAATACACGATAAGGGGTTAGTAGTTTATAATCAAGCATAAGAAAGTCTTAATTTATATTTAAATGAAAATAATTAAACTCATACAATGTAAATTAATATTAATTAGCTTTTGATATAGGTCTTTGAATAACTTGGCGAAACATGATTGATTTTAAATATCAATCGAAATTGTAGTTAATAGCAAAAAGTTGTTTGATTTTCAGAAGATGAAGTTATATAAAATAGTTTACGACAATTACAAGTGTATAATTATATCTGCGACTGGCAATGATTCGATGCCCTTAGAATTTCGACTGCAAGTAAAACTTATTTAGTTATTTAATGGTAAAATAATGAATTACCAGTAATCTATAACCTATATAATCCAGCAATCAACAAATATAAAATATATGATCCACCAATCAACAAGAAAGACATATATAATCCACCAATCAACACATATACAATGCAAAACGTCGACTTTGAATCGTATATAATGCGTAAAACAACTTATATGTACAGGATTGTTAACCATTTTCCGACCCCACGGGCGCACCAGCACCTTTAAGTGAGGTCAGACCACACGAGATAGGACGCAACAAGAAATGTTTGCACAACAACATGCAGAAATGTTTGATTGCATTGCATACACAAAACAAAGAGTTTAAGTCAAATAAATGAAGAAAACTTAAACAAAAATAATGATATAACAGACATCGGGATGATCGGCGAAGCGATGCAATGTATCGTCAATGCATTTCTGTTTATTCCGGATTTTCTCAGAAGATTGCTCAGTTTTACCTGATTAACGTTATTCCTAGAAAAAGCTAGATTTTTTAATTGACTTTTCGTTAGAACATTATGCTTGTTAAAAGAAAATAGATTGATCGAAGAGCAGAGCGAATAATGGACCATTTACGATATATCCACTTTGCTTAAAAGCTGCAACGATGATCGCATAAGTGAATCCATTGCTGACAATTACAAGCTCACGTCCAATAAATGTTCAGCAGCTGACTTTGAAGGCATATTGGAAAACGTTCGGGCAATGAATATAAAAAATACTTGAATAGAGTTGCAAAATTTTAAAGAATGAGAAATGAATAAATATGAGCAAAATCTCAGTTTGATGCATGTTGGAAATATATCAACCTTTTTCTTATCTTATTTCAGATCGGTTGATAAAGAAGCTTTCGAAATTAACGGAGCCGTGCTAGACATGCAGCTTTTGAACACAACAGAACCATCACCAAGCTTTGAAATTAATCTGAACTTTGATAACTTCCAGGTGAGTGGAGTTTATGGATGACAGCTACTTGCTATTATTTAGTCACACCAAGCTTAGCTTCAGGGGTTTTGTAATTCACGCCAATAATGATCTAACTGCATACCGTTAAGCCTAATGTAGGCTTTACCAACCTTGAGGATTTTTCTATCTGATTATGAGTAGGGATTATCCTACTGTTTACGAATCGGTTTACATCTTCACTGGACACTGATTGATTGATTGGGGTTTAACGCCGTTTTTAAAAATTCTCAGTTATAACACGGCGGCAGTTCACCTACTCATGCATTTTCTGGTTTTCTCCACACAACAATCTTCCCAAGCAACTGGCTGCTTTTCCACATAGACCTATCCCATTGGTGGAAGACGAATGACGCATGTCTCATTGACTTTTGTCAATCGTCGGAAAGAAAGTTGGCCGAGCCAGGTCACTGGACACAAAGACACCCAAGTTGATGTTCTTTTAATGGCATTACCTATTTCAATTTCGAGCTACAGAAGTATGAGAATTTGTAATTGAGTATCGAAATGCTAACACTAAAGGAACTTCGAAATCAACCTATCCTAAAAAAGGGTTAAAGATACTGAACTTTGAAATGAAAGTTTATAGACGAAGATATAACACATCACATTGACCTGTTAAGCCTATGCAGTATTGTAAATATCGTCCGCTATTATTTCAAGAGTAATTCAAATGGACGATAAAACAGTTCGATTAGGGCGTTACTTTTTGACGGGCGTTCCTTACTTGTATAGCATTATCATTTGACGTGCACATGTTCAGATATTAGTCAAGCAATGACACATTTCTTAATATATTTCAGAATGGAAAATTTGAATCAAAATGCTGTTTCTGGAACTTTAGTAGGTGGGTAAAAATCTTGACCTTAATGATTATATTTAACGACAGTGTCGAAGTGGACTGTTGGACACATCTTGAAAAGAGAAAGAAAACAGTTAATATGGATTCGATTTGTTCATATGCAATAGTGTTTTCTTCAGAATACTTTACATAACCATACAACAATTGACGTTGTAAACATTTATGACAATGTGCGCAAGATCTCTATAAATTACAATTAAACCAACAAGGAAAAGACTTGGAAAGTTTATGGCAAAAGTATAAATTGCTGATTATGGAAATTATTCCTTTCACTACAGGGTTTTAATGAGAAGTCTGCTGTAAATACATCAAATGATAATGCATGTGGGAAAGGGTGCATGGCTTAAGCATGTGGTTCTGAAAACGTTGAAATCGTATAACTACAAATGCAATGAAGTACACATTGGAACCAGTTAAGCACTATACAGTACTATATTCATACAGTCAAAATCTGAAACCGATTAACATGTTGTGATAACTATTTTAAATCATATAATCAGTTTTTAAAACCCCATCCTTTTCCCCATTCAAATTACGAAAAAGAAAGGGATAAGAAATTAGGTTAACATTTAATCAATAAACCTGTCCATGGATATGTTAACTTGATATCATAGATTGTCAGTTATACTATCCATCATCGTGAGTATCTTCATTCACTCGCGTGACATTATCCATTAAATGCTAAACTGCGGAAAGCTTCTTCAGGACCGCAAAAAGGGCTTGGTCAAAACCCTGTCCAGAACAGCAAGATGGTACATACATTAAATCCTGTTCCATCAGTGGTCATATAAGTGCCGTATTCATTTAGTAAATCTAAATTACTGATGCTTAACCGTTGCCCACGAGTATATAATAACATTTATCACAGTTTTAGTTTCAGACAAACCTTTTTAAACATTTGAAATAAAGTTTTACAATTTTAATACACAGTGTAAAAAATGGTGAGGAAAGGGAGATGTATTGAGACATTTCTAAAGTTGTTCCTAATATGTTTAAGTATGTATTCTGTTGCAGATTCTATTACATATATCTCTAATAAGAGAAAACATATACTGATGTATGCTAAGGCATGTGTTTTCTAATTGTAACATTATTACAACAACATTTTTTTAAAACAGAAGTTCATGGGATACATTCGGATGCAAGTTAGACACAGACAAGACAAATAGTTCTCTTACCGTTTGTATTTGTAACCACACGACTAATTTTGCTATTCTGATGAATCCCTACAGCACGGTATGTTGCATTAATATGCTCGAGTTATTCTCTGAACATTATACCTACTTTAAATATGGCCACTACGGTTAATTCCAATACTAGTAAGGAATCATATTATGTTTGTATAGGTCATTTTCTAATTTTAAAATTTCAAATGTCATTAATTTGATCACAATGACAACCTTATAATGATCAACTAAAATACCTTTGAAATCCATGTCAATTACATGCTCTTTTGTCTTTAATTAATTACTTAATTTTAAGTTTGAATTTCTTTCGACAAAAAACGGATTATAAATGGTTGAAGTTATTATCCAAATCAACTTGCCTATATGCTTTCGGTTTGAAATGATTGCACTGATAATCGATCAATTTTCACTTTTTGTGTTAAAAACTAGAGTCGCCATATCCTGTACCAACTTTTTTAATGTACTTCAGATAAATATTTTCAGATTTTAGCTTTCAATTCAATCAAAATGCTTTGATATTTGTTTTAAATATCATATAATGTGTTTTTTTAAAGAAAATAAATACGTTTTAAATAACTACCCAAAACTTTGATACGGTTTATGCACCTCGATCGCGGATAGTAAATATTCAATCACTTGCCTACTTGGTTTCAGAAAAATGTGGATTCCAAGGTTTTGGATTACATAACACTAGTTGGCTGTAGTATATCCATGGTGTGTTTGATTGTAACTATTGTGATGCATGCTGCACTTTGGAGGTAATTTGAATTTGATATATTTGTTACGAAATATACACTTTGTCGGACAAAAATAAATCGTCAAACCAAATTTGATATTGGAAAAAAAGAAGATATGTTTTACTGGCGGATGATGCACAATTTATATATCTTTGACTGTTCGATTCCATAGCATTTGTTGTGAAGTTATATTTCGCTTCAATAGCATGAGTGGTGCAGTTAACGATTTCAGATGTATCTATTCGAGTGTCCTTTAAGTTCAATAACACGAGCACTGAGAGTAATAAGATCCAACTTTATCACTCCAAGTGACTTTTCGCTTCATTAGCACTAGTGTCGACATTAACAATGTCAAAGTATTTTTCTTCGAGTTATCTTTCGCTTAAATAGTGTGTGCGGTGCAGTTAACGAGATCTCACTTATCTCTTCGAGTGATTGATTGTTTCAATAGCATGAGTTCTGACTTTAATAGTTATACTATGTGGACCCGATTATGTATGAACATCGACTCGTGAACCGCGGAACATAATATTACTTATCGAATAGAGTTATCAGCAATTTCATCCTTTGGTGCATTGTCAAATTACAATAAACAATTAATTACATGATATAAGATAAATATTTTTAAGAAACTTATTACATTTTACGGGGTGATTCCTAAAAACTGATACAGTTTTAATCGCTAGACATGAAAATCATTACCATCATTACTTTTTTTAATCATTGTTGCAGGTATCTGAAGTCGGACAGAGCAAAAATCTTGATCAACCTTTCCATAGCATTGACACTGTCGTATGCCACATTCATATTCGGTGCGGACAAAACGGAAAATAAGGTATTTATTTCATACATTTACGATACAATATCTTGTAAAATATAAATGGTCCACCTGAAGTCTCTTTCTATCAGTATTTAGTGTAGACATAACGAAATATCAGGTTCGTGTTTTAAGTGTGACTCTTGCCATAGAACGCATCCTGATTATTTAAAGGTTTTTTTTGCAAGTGTACGTGAAGTGTTACATTTTCTTTCAGTGTACATAGATCGCTACCTTTTCAGTGTACATATATCGCTACCTTTTCAGTGTACATAAATTGCTAAGTTTCCAGAGTACGTAAATGGCTACCTTTTCAGTAAACATAAATGATTAACTGTTCAGTGTAGAGTAACCTTTGCCGGCAATATTCTTGCGCGTGTCATCGGTTTTTGTTTTTCTGCTGACAAGTTTCGTCGTCCTAAACTTTCTTCATCATAATCAATTCCTCTTTTGGACACAAATATTTCAAATGTCGTCTGCTGCAGATACGTGAAATACGTCTGCAGGTTTGAAATGGTTAAACTATATGTCCGGAGTATTTGCCGTCATCATCAGTTTGAATTTACATGGCTAGTATTAGCAATGTTGACAGAAACGTAACATTACATATACCTCGTCCTGTTTTACCTTATGGTGGTCAACACAACTAAAATACGCATTGATCACCGTTAGTTTTATCTTTTTAAATTTCGATCCACAAGTAGTTTGTACAGTTGTTGCAATTGCGTTAAATAACATATACCTAGTCCTGTTTTCTTTCATGTTGTTCGACAGCACTGAAATAAGTACTGATTACCGTTAGACATACTTTTTTAAATTTCGTTCTACAAGTAGTCTGTACAGTTGCAATAGCGTTACATTATATCTACCTCGTTCTGTATTTCCTCATGTTGTTCGACAACTCTGAAATACGTATTGATATTTTTTTTAATTTCTTTTCACAGGTAGTTTGTACAACAGTGGCAGTAGCGTTACATTACATCTACCTCGTTGTGTTTTTCCTCATGCTGTCCGAGGGCATTGAGATATTGATCACCGTGATATACGTATTCGTCATGAAGTCAAGACTGCGGTGGCTTCTCCTTATGTCGTGGGGTAACTTCCCAAATGAGCTGTGTTCTATGAGACAAAACCATAGTACATTGGCCATCAATTCAGAAACACATCAAACTAGATTTATCTTGGTCTTCACTGGTCGCCCATTAATAACAGTTGGTGAAAGCAATGTCGAATAATATCAATATGGAATATATAGCATGAATGCGCATGCAGAAATTTACCTACGTAACATAAAATCGATATGGTTTGGTTTTCCTGGAACACAGGTTGTTGATGTGTTTTTTTGTTTGATGTTCAGGTATATTTAATGTATTGTATCCGCGGTCTTTGTTACCCTATTTAAATATCTGGTTTTGGCATCATATAACAATTAATTTCCATACTATTTGTAAATGCTTCACTTCTAGATGGCTTCTGTCATGTTGATCTTTATACTAATTAGGTGGACAATGACGATTTGAAAATTTGCCTATACACATGCTCAGACATTTCTGTACGCATCCTTTTATTAGCCAGAATTGGTCCACATCTTCCGGCAGTATGCTAAATAAATCTAACGCAATAGTATAATGTTAAAAAATAAGATATTGAAAAGTTAAATAAAATATAATTCTACTATATATGAAGTATATCAGTTTAAGATGTTGTATAAGCTCTGCGCATGTCTACATGCCCTACGCTCAAATAAATGAAAACATAGGAAATAGCATATAGACGTTTGTCGCTTTGTAATTTGCTACGAGATTAGTAGAATAATAATTATATCTCGCGAGACTAAAGGTTTTTCAAGCCCTTCCGCTCAACTGCACAAAATGGCCGTCAGAGCTAAAATAGATTACATATCAAAACATCATCTACTCCTTAACCACTGGTCTAAATTCAAAATAAATTCATATAATCAGATTCACATTAAATGTAAAGTAATGTTCATTTAGTTGCACTCTACTATACTTGTTCAAACCGTTCCGATCCGCTGAACAATATGACCGACTCCGCTAAAACAAATGTACCTGTATTGGCCATATATTCAAATGTGTTCAAATGTTTCGGCTTCGTTGCAAGAAATCATTAAAAAAGCTAACATATAATACGCTTTAAATGGCATTTCCTTAACCAATGACTCTTTGTAATAACTAAGCTTTCCATTTCTAGTTTTTCCATAATTTTGCCAAGATGTCAATGTGGAAAAGGTGTAAAATGTGTTCCCATGGAAACGTACTCAAGTTGAATACCCTTTCCCGGATTGACACACAGTGCCTGTGGGGTACCAACAATAATTCTTTATTCACGAATTTCAGGTTTACCAGCGATTATAGTTGGAATTTCTGTGGCGGTGACTCAATCAGACGGTTATGGATCAGAAGATTAGTAAGTAGCGTGTCTCTCTGATCATTTATCATATATATTGTTAGAAAAAATTTGGACAATTTCGTGCCTTTTATCAGTTGAACATATTTGTCATTGTTTTAAAAGTGGCTTTATCTTAGACAGGACTAATAAGATCAAGAACAAAATGTGATTTCTTTTTTTAAAGGCTTTAATCATTTTACATCAGAGAATACGCGTCACTTAAATTTTCAAACAGAATGAAAGAAAGGTATCGAAAAGCGGCATTTTTTGCACTTAGCAATATATGGTATGTTGAAAGTTCTGTAATGGGAACCTAAAATGGACATAAATAAAGAAAAACAACAGCTCTAAACATGGCATAATTCCTGCACTTACCAATCACACTCATTGTATTCTTCCATTGAATTTTTTTTATAATTAAACAGATCACCAGAAGCATAAAAGCGGCGTAGAATTGTATATAATTATATCTGTAAAAGTATATACCTATATAGATAGTCCCACATGTTATCTTTTGTCAAACCGTTTACTGTTTAATTAGCAAAACTGTGGCTGTTTATTTAATAACCTGTAACAGGGGGGGGGGGGGGGGGGGGGGGGGGGGGGGGGGGGGTAAATAGAATACATGAATAAATAAATAAACATTGATATTATATTCATTTCTACTACTACTACTACCATTACTATTATTGTTATTGTTAATACTATTATTATCATTATTATTATTATATTATAAAGTGAAGATGAATGTGTTATAACTATTACTACTTCTACTACTAGTATACTTACTTCTAGTACGAATGATAATGTTAATAATAAAAATAATGAAATTATTATTACAATTTAAATACTAATGATTTTGGTGATGACGATGATGATGGTGATTGTGGTTATAATTTTGATACTTTTGACAATGATAATGACAATGATGATGATAATGATTGTGGTTGTGATGATAAAGAATTTGATGAGCACGGATGATGATGAGGATGAATTATCTTTTTATTTTACAGTTGCTGGTTGTCAGTTCATAGTGGATTGATCTGGGCTTTTGTAGGACCGGCCCTAGCCATCATAATTGTAGGTTGCATGTTTTTATCTTCAAATAAAGAATGGATGTCGTGTGTAGATATACTTTATTTCTGTAGTCCATTGTCATATCCATGACTAAACAGTCGATATGGGAAGGTGGGGAAAATGTTGGAATCAGTCCCAAATCAGAGCATCAGAGCAAAAACTCTCCAATATGTTGTTCAAAACAACGGTTAATTAAAGTTTGGAATACACACAGGGAAGTTCGTTTTCTGCTGCCCGGGGGACACCGCGACGATTTGTATATCATTTTCCCATAATACCCATTCTAGATTTATAATAAAGGGATTCAGAGTTTTAGGAAAGTAACTAGACATTTCCATTTCCAGTTATAAACATGAAAATTAAACCATTTACACAAAATAATGTACCACCTTCTTTTATTTTTCTACTTTTGCCAAAATTTGAATATTCCAATCCACCTGTTGTGTGCCAACATAGGACAGCTATCTGTCTTAATAAACAAAGTATCGGGAGTACTGATCGGCCGAATTGTTACTAGCAAGAAAACTATATTTTCCCGAAATATATCTGAATATATCCAGAAACAACAGTTCCGGAAAGTTGCAATCAGAAATATGCTATGTTAAAACTGCTTACGAAAGCCTCGTCAAAATTTTATTTTTGTTAGCAATATTATAAAATAAAGTAATTTTAAATCCAATCGCGCAATAAATAACTAGGTTATTAAACGTCGTTTTGCAGATGAACACACCAGCGAGTCCTTGTATGAAAAGTACACAGTTAGGCAAATATGAAAATGAAAAATTGCATGGGTCTCCAATATCATCATAACATCAACTACAAAATATGTCGTTTAAATGACAGATTTAATGATGAAATACCGTCTGCACCAAACCAAAAAGGAATTGATATAAACCCCCAGTAACGATAGCGTTTTCTTTATTCATATTTTACAAACTAAATCTTCTCCAAGACAACTATTCCAATTTCAAAAGTATGTCTTTCCTAGCACCATTTTCCAAGCCATTTTCTCCGATGCACAATATGCCATAGCTGACAATGGGCAGTTTTGTAACTAGTATATTCCCCTAAATCACTGTCCGATTTTCACAAAAATCCACACAAAAAGTATGTTCCATTAGAATCCTACTTCAAGAATTGATCAAACATGTCAAGCTTGCTGCTTATTGTACCGATTTCAAAAAAAATGTTCACAAAATAATTGTGTTCCATAAGTGACCTGCTACTAGATTATGTTAAAAATTCCAACATTACTGCTGAAAATGACTACCGGAGCTACACATAAACAAATATATTTAAAGGATATATTTTCCAAAACAATTGGCCCTCTGGTGAAATAATTTCACACAAATGTCCCAATGTTTGTTCTGCTTTGCCGCACAAAATGACTCGTAGCGGTAATAACAGACAGATATTAAATCAACATCTTTTCATTCTCACACAACAATAACAAGAAGTCTCAGGTGAGCGAAACAGGGTCATAATATTCCTCTTGATTTTGTTTTGTTGTAAGTCTTTTGCGGCTTTTTTAAGGAGGGTAGTTGATAGTGCTTGGCTATTTTCAACGCAGTTTTATTTCAAGTGAATACTAAAAATGATAGTTCTCTTAACGTTTCATAACAAGTTACTCCAAACTACAAAGTCGAAGAAATATTTTCTATATTCGACTTAACTTTGACTTGAAATGGAACGTTTATCCAACAGTTATGTCCCTTTTATAATGGTGTCGCATATATTTGCACTACCGCTTTACCACACTGTTAATTTTAGTAGGGTTACCACTGTGTGTGTGTATGCTCTGGTGTACAAGTACTGTTTACAACAATCTTCTAGGCAACTACTACTATAAACTAGTTATTGTGTCCTTTGGAACATCTGAATGAAGATTGTTCGAGCCTTGACTCGAACTCGATCCCTTTATCCTCGTTATAGATTGGGCCATGGCGACTGGACTTGCGGGAAAATATTGATTAAAACATATCTAGGTGGATAAATCATTACATTTGTATATAAATGTTGTCAATATGGCCTCAGTACTATTTTTCATTTGATTTACAAACCATCAACACATTGTTTAAATAATAATCTGATCATACAGGGATAACACAATTTAATGAGATACAATTTGAAATTTGCATCACGTTTCTTTTTTCCATCATTTATTGTTTGAGAATTTAAGACATATTTTATTTTATTTAAATTCAGAACCCATTTGATTTCAAGAAATGCTAAATGCACTTTTTTCTCTTTTAGGCAAACTTTGTACAGTTATGTATTGTCATAAAGGCAATGTTCAAAGTCAGAACACTTAAAGATAGGTCGAGGATTGAAAAAGTAAAGTAAGTTGTTGATTCTTCTCTTTACGTTTTCTAAAATAGAACTTTATACATACACGGGTTGAGATCTCGTAAGAAGAAAAGCATCTTTTTCACAAAATGTAGCGTTTTTTGTTTCTCTGATTTGGATAGAACTGAGCCTATTACTTCACACTATTAATCTGATGGGATATTTCTGCAAACATGGATATCATTATGGCGGACTTGTATGTTTTCAAACTCAAAGACTATGACATATATCAGCAAGTGCATTTTCATAAAACAGGTGAGCAATTTGACGTTTATATCATTCTTTAAGACGACCATAACGTAACCATTTCGACACTCGATCACACTATGAAAGGGACAACGCATTCGTTACGGAATCCTTTACTTGAATGTGAAAGGTGCTGACATTTTGAAATGTTGAACTGCTGCAAATATTGCTAATAGTGACAACAGAGTACGTACATGTTATAAGTAGTTCCAAACTATGTGGTCAGTAAATATTAAAATAACTGTCAATTAAAAATCGTGAAAATGTACACACAAAGGTTGGCTTACTTTGTATGTCTACCAAGTACAGGTGAAGCATAAACGATCAATCTTTAGATGTTTATGGTACTGGAAAGTAAAATTATTACTCTAATTTCATCCCAGAATTATGATTCTAATATTTCCCTTTGGCTATAATATCTATTTTCTAGAAGACAGCACCTTGCATTGTATGTTTACAGTGACTTTGAGTTTTTAATATTGTGTTGTAAAGGACTGGTTACGTTACCTGTGTGTTTTGTTAGCATTGGCAGTATGATGTTATATTATTGTCGTGCAATGTACTATTGAACGTTGCCTGCGTGGTTCGTCATCACTGACAGTACAAGTTAATGGAGGACAGCACCTTGTATTGTATTGCTCCTAGAATATCAACAAGATATGATTAAAAAACGTTGAGCTTTTTTCTGTTTTCATGATTCACGTATATGAAGAAATAACACTGGTTGACATTATATTAATTGTTATTATTATGCTTGTTATAATGTTAATAAAACCTTTCAACTACAGAAAGATTCAATGTTCTTGACGTCTATTTTCTCCAACGAGTACTGGCGAAGATTACCTATGTTTACAGTGACTTTGAGTTTGTAATATTGTGTTGTAAAGGACTGGTTGCGTTACCTGTGTGTTTTGTTAGAATTGGCAGTATGATGTTATATTATTGTCGTGTAATGTACTATTGAACGTTGCCTGCGTGGTTCGTCATCACTGACAGTACAAGTTAATATTGTTTATGTTAAGGACTGATGCGCGTAGTGTGTGTGCTTTGTAACCACTGACAAGATGAGGTTATACTATTTTCTTATAAAGGATTTGTGTAAATTGTCTGTGTCTTATATAACCATTTAAAGAAATAATTTATGATGTTTTCTTATAAAGGACTGATGTGTGTTGCATGTGTGTCTTGTTACCTCTTACGAAATGGGTTTATTATATATTATAATTAAGGACCGGTGTACGTTGCCTGTGTGTTTTGTTACCTCTTACGAAATGGGTTTATCATATTTTATTATTAAGGACTGGTGTACGTTGCCTGTGTGTTTTGTTGCCACTCACAGTAAAGGTTTATTATATTTCATTATTAAAGACCGCTGTACGTTGCCTGTGTGTTTTGTTACCTCTTACGAAATGGGTTTATTACATTTTAGTAATAAGAGCTAGTGTACGTTGCCTATGTGTTTTGTTACCACTTACAGTAAGGGTTTATTTCATTGTATTATTAAGGACCGTTGTACGTTGCCTGTGTGTTCTGTTACCTCTTACGTAATGGGTTTATTATGTTTTATTATTAAAGACCAGTGTACGTTGCCTGCGTGTTTTGTTACATCTTACGAAATTGGTTTATTATATTTCATTATTAAGGATTGGTTGACGTTACCTGTGTGTATTGTTACCTCTTACGAAATTGGTATATTATATTTTATTATTAAGGACTGGTGTACGTTGCCTGCGTGTTTTGTTACCTCTTACGAAATGGGTTTATTATATTTTATTATTTAGGACTGATGTACGTTGCCTGTGTGTTTTGTTACCTCTTACGAAATGGGTTTGTTATGTTTTATTAATAAGGACTGGCTTACGTTGCCTGCATGTTTTTTACCTCTTACGTAATGTGTTTATTATATTATGTTATATTATTAAGGATTGGGTGTGAATTGCCCGCGTGTTTTGTTTCCTCTTACGTAATGGGTTTATCATTTTTTATTATTAAGGATTGGATGTTTTTTCCTGTGTATTTTGGTACCTCTTACGTTATGGGTTTATTATATTTTATTATTAAGGATTGGTTTACGTTGCTGTGTGTGTTGTTACCTCTTACGAAATGGGTTTATTATATTGTATTATTAAGGACTGGTGTACGTTGTCTGCGTGTTTTGTTACCTCTTACGTGATTTGTTTATTATATGTTATTATTAAAGACTGGTGTACGTTGCATGTGTGTTTTGTTACCTCTTACGAAATGGGTTTATAATATTTTATTATTAAGGACTGGTGTACGTTACCTGTGTGTTTTGTTACCTCTTACGAAAAGGGTTTATTATATTCTATTATCAAGGACTGGTGTCCGTTGCCGGTGTGTTTTGTTACTTCTTACGAAATGCGTTTATTTTATGTTATTATTAAGGACTGGTGTACGTTGCCTGTGTGTTTGGTTACCTCTTACGAAATGGGTTTTATTATGTTTTATTATTAATGACACGTGTACGATGCCTGCGGGTTTTGTTACCTCTTACGAAATAGGTTTTATTATATTTTATTATTAAAGACCAGTGTACGTTGCCTGTGTGTTTTGTTACCTCTTATGAAATGGGTTTGTTATATTTTATTATTAAGGACTGGTGTACGTTGCCTGTGTGTTTTGTTACCACTGACAGGAGGAACTTGGTTGATTGGTGTTTTTTATGTCAACGAAAGTTTGGCGTGGATACAATATACGTTTGCCATCCTGAATGGTCTTCAGGTATGATTTAATCCTTTTTTATACATAATGTTTTAATGTTTTAAGTCGGGAATAGAAGTCATTTAGGTTATTTCTGCTACAACCATAGGAACAGACTAGATATAAGTCATAATTAGTTTTATAGACACATAGAGTGTGTGATGACCGAATATTGTTCATCGTAACTGTGATCTATACTAGATGCGAAATAGATATAATTAATTAATGTAGACACTTTGGTATCATGTGAAATATATGATGTATTTTAATTCGATGTTTTTTTTATGGATGCGTTTCCCTATTGTATGGAATAGTGCTTACAAGATGTTACATCAGAATGAAGAACCACATGTATTGCTTATTTTGTCATGGCTCATTGTGAGGTTACGTAGCCTTTTTAACATCTACTATACGTGTACATCATCTGCAAGAACATTACATTCTCGAAAGGGGGTCTTAAAATACTTCAAAGCTTCCAACATCAATGTTTTGAATATGATATCTTACATATGTCTTGTAACTGGTTCCTATTCTCTTGAAGAGTGAATTTACGATATTAACATTTTTATTGTATTATTAGTTTTGTATTACACTCACATCATTGTAAATAGTATAATCTACGTATGACATTAACAACTTTTATTTCGTTCGGTTAACCAGAGACATATAAACACCGAGATAAGCTTCTCCGGATTTTCAAGCGAAATCACGACTTATTGAACGGGTATGGCCAAAAATAATCGATAATATTGCGTAATATGATCCGTGTATTGCAAGCGGTTTATAGAAAATTAAAAGCGTCTAACGACCCCGATTATTCACTCGAAATACCTTCTTTTACTTCGTAGGTTGTATACTATTAATACCCTGAATTCTAAGCGAAGTCTTATTTGTCCCACAACAAATACTAGTTATATGTCTATTGTCCCGTCAATATTTATTTACTTATCCTTGGTAGTTTAATAATGGAATACGAGAAAAAATACACCATTACTTGTAAACATCTACTGTTCAACGTTATATTTAGAGACCGTAGAGACATATAAACACTGCTTCTACTGCTTTATGCCCATTTCGTCTAATCCAATTTTGTCTACACTTTTTGCACTTTGTACCATTTCGTCTACACCCCGGTGCCATTTCGTCTACACTTAGATTAATGAGACAGACAGTCACTAAATAAGTTGTTAACACGCTAATTCAAACAACTGTAGACAAATGGGATTAGACGAAATGGGATGTTACCCTTCTACTATTCCGTTTTTTATTACCATCATACTCGGCAGTACAACGATTTTGCAAGCATCAATGCGACTCATCGAGGTTTTGTTTTAATAAATAAATAACTAATATTGTATGGTGTACATGTCGATGTATTTTACGTCATTTGGAATCGCGAGAAGCTTATCTCTGTGTTTATATGTGTCTTGGTTAACGGACTATATTTCATGTCGTTTCAGGGTGTGTTCATAATGCTGTTTCATTGTATAACGAATTCACAGGTGATTGTTAAATTAGCTTATTTGACCCGAGTGTGACTAATCTTCATTACGATCAGACCGAAATGCTTCGCTGTGTGTATATTGGTTCTGACGACATGGTGTAAAGCGTCGTCTCGAACTGACCTTTTATATTTAAATATTCCAGAGCAGATTCTCATTAGTCTGTCCAATGAAATCGCACGATACATCTAAAGCTCGGACAACACTGCTTTTCTATCGTGTTAATGTATATGGCTTATCTCGCTGTTGACACCTAATGTGGTTGTAGGCGACAATTTGATTGGTTGACGCAAAAAGGCGACAATGTAATTGGCTGACGTAAAATTCAATCTGAGACGAATTATGATATGCAGTCATTAGATATATACGAGCTTTTGCTATTGTTCTGTTTCAAAAACATTGGAATCAGGCGAATGGGATTTTTGCTCGCCAGATGACACAAACTTTATAATGAGATTTAAAACACACAAAAGTTGAAAACCCAGTTGAACTTTATAAATACGTCCACGTCAGCTAATCCTTCTTTACTCTGTCCCCTTAATCATTGTATAAACACACGTGTTGTTTCTATCAATACACTAGGAATGAAACCCCACAATCTTTCGTCAACGATATTGATATGTTGCTAAATGGAGACATAATATGGACCTATTTCGCCAGATTCGCCTCATTTACTTTTGAATAAACGCTCACCTAACGGATCAGCTCAACTTAACTCATTAAATTAATTCACAAATAGAATTATTAAATACGTTCATTCGTTACTATCGTGTGGTTATGACTTAAATTTATTCCAAGGTTCAAATTAGATGAGATCTGAAACTATCATGTGGTTAAGTTAGAAATTGATTCCCCTGTTCACATTACAAAATGTCTGAAATTGACGTGTGTCAAGTTATTAATTGGTTCATCCACTTCACATTTGATGATATCTGAATATATCATATGTTGAAGTTATAAATTGCTTTACCCACTTCACATTTGTTAATATCTGAATATATCATATGGTGAAGTTATAAATTGACTCTCAGTTCTGATTAGAACGATGTCAAATCCAACATTCGAAATGTATTCACTCGTTTATTTCTATCATTATTTACTATTCATGAATATAAAAAAATAAAATTATTTATACTTACTTTTTAGATTAAGATTGCCATTTCAAGACGGATGAAATTATACAGGGCCTCAACATCATTTTCAAGATCGTCTAACAAGACGATGTCCATTGTAAGTTACCATGAATGAAATACCATTACAGTTTTATATCTAAAATGTGTATGTTTCTGTATCTCTGTCACTCCGTCTCTGTCTGTCTCTATATATCTCTCTCTGTATCTCTTTTTGTCTGTTTCTTATTATTCTTTCTTTATATGTGTGTCTCTGTCTCTGTCTCTGTCTCTCTCCGTGTGTCTCATCTGTCTGTCTTTATCTCTACATCGCGCTCTCTCTCTCACACTTTTTCTGTATGTATGTTTGTTCGTCTGTCTGTCTGCCTGTCTGTCTATCTGTCTGTATGTATGTAAGTATGTCTGTCTGACAGTCACACTCTCTCACACACTCTGTATCTGTCTCTTTCTCTGTGTCCCTGTATATCTCTCTGTCTCTATGTCCGTATTCTCCTGTCTCTTTCTTTCTGTCTCTATGTCCGTATTCATCTGTCTCTGTATGTGTGTATGTATGTCTCTATATGTGTGTCTGTCTTTCTCTCTCTCTCACTGCCAGTTTGACCCCTTGGCTGTCTCTCTGTATCTCTGTCACCCCATCTGTCACTCTGTTTCTATTTTCTCTTTCTCTCTCTTTCTCTCTGTATATATATATATATATATATATATATATATATCTGTATCTCTCTCTCTCTCTCTTTCTTTCTGTGTCTACCTTTTGTTTATATGTATGTCTGTATCTATGTCGCGCTCACTCTCCCTCTCTATGTATGTATGTCTGTCTATGTTTCGTTCTTTTTGGCTGTGTGTATGTATGTGTGATTCTCTCGCTCTGTATCCGTCTCGCTCTTTGTCTCCCCGTCTGTCTCTCTGTCTGCTATTACCTGTCTATGTATGTATGTATACATGTCTTTTTATCTGTCTCCCTGTCTGTCTCTCAGTCAGTCTGACTATGTGACAGTTTGACTTCGTGTCCATCTCTCTGTCTCCCTATGTGTCTGTCTGCTCACTCACTCTGTATCTGTCTCGCTCTCGTTATCTGTCTCCCTGTCTGTCTCTCTGTCTGCTTGTCCCTGTATATGTATGTCTGTATATATGTCTTTGTATCTGTCTGTCTGTTTGTTTCTCGTGCGCTGCCAGTCTGTCTCCATGGCTGTATCTCTTTTAGTCTGACTTCTTGTCTGTCTCTGTGACGGTCTGACTTCTTGTCTGTTGCTATGTCTCTCTATGCCTCTCTCTCTCTCTCTTTCTCTCTCTCTCTCTCTCTCTCTCTCTCTCTCTCTTTCTCCCTGTAAGTATGTCTCCCTGTCAGTCTGTCTCTCCCTGTCTCTTTCTCTTTCTACCTTCATATGTATGTATCTGTCTCTATATATGTCTCTCCGTCTCTCTCTCTCTCTCTCTATCTCTCTCTCTCTCTCTCTCTCTCTCTCTTTCTCTTTCCATCTCTCTCTCTCTTTCTCTTTCTCTGTCTCTCACTCTCTATCTATCATCATTACCATTACTAAATTACACCAAATTTACCTTATAACAGCCGCGTCCCTCTACAACGACCAGTCATCGACACGAACATTCAACCGAGTCCTACAACGGTAATGTATTAATCGGAAGTATTGACCTGATACTCGCGACCGTTGTCCATACTATATGTATACATTGGTACGTGCATATAGAAAAAAACATATATACATGTATTGTATATCATTTTTCCAAAACATGTGTATTTCTGTAAAAGAAATTGCATTAAAAGTTTATGAAAATAATTGGATAGCAACGTCATACTATGTTATACATGTATATACATTGCACAAAGGTCAAGATCAGGTCAATAGTTTCAACTAATATCACTTCTTTTTAACCAGTTACTCGAAGTGATATTCGTGAGACTGCGTTAAAAATCGTGCCATGAAAATGGTAAATTGTCGCAAAGATTTTTAAATAAAAGTATGATGAAAGATTGAAATCATTCTGGGGAAAGAAACTCTGTTCGTTGTGAGTAATGTGATCTCTTACCAAAGGGATTTTGCAAATGTCATCTAAAGAACTATATGAGAATCACACATACTGTGCTTTACAAACCTGACTTCTCTAAATATTAAAGTGTTTCAAAATGTTATAATACTGCTTTCTTGGACTTCAAATTATTATAATCTCTAGGTCTTGTATTTCATCCCTCTCTTGTTATAATTGACTCTTGACTACATTTGCTTATCCTGTTTTACAGGATACCATACATTTGCCAAAAAATAAGAAACAATGTCTGCACATGCAAGCATTCTGGTCTGTATCCTCATTTTCACTGGTAAATATTCAGTTCTCTTAGTTAATTCATCGATGTTCAATGTCATTTTCAACAGTATTTCAGTTATATCAATACTATTTTGGTGACTATGCAGTACTAAGGAATGAAATGTTCCCGACTCTAGGGCACTTCACAATTACCGATGTAGGCGGAATCGAATTTAAAACGCACATGCTTTAATCTCAGACCATAACAATTCGGCCACGATGGACTCCTCGAAGATTACAATACTATACAGGTTGTTGTTAAACATAAAGGTTTATGGTGTCAGTTCCAATAATCTATCAGAATAAGGACCAGGGTAGTTTTACGTAACGTGTGAAGTCACTGATGTTGATTTGCCTTCTGGTCATGACTTCGTCTCATCTTTTTCCAGATTCAAGAGATTTAATAGAAGACAGTTACAAACGCTCTGACAGACAAAACCTTCAAAGACAAGAGGTTTGAGTTTTTAATGTGTTAAAATATTCAAATTATTTGTTACAGCTATATGTATTTTATGCCTCGTTCATGGAAGACAAGCAATGACTTATTACAAGTTCAAGGAACGCAGAAATAAGTATTCAGATCAAAGGCATTAGGACTTTGATATCGCGTTTAATTATTCTTAAAAAAGATTTTTAACTATGTTTTCTAGGAAGCAGACAACGTGATTGAACTTATTTTACGATAGATATGGAAATTAAATGAACTAGTTACATAGATACATTGTGTATCTAATATGCAACTGGTTTACTATTCACCATTGTATACCTACAGGTTGATTCCGGTCGGATTATTCTTAGCAGAATATTTTCCAAGGACATGCAGAATTTTAGCTATTTTCTGAATAATTGTTCGCACTGTATGACATTTCGTCAGTGATTATGTTATTGCAAGATAAAGATATCATTTGAATAATGTCGTCACAGTTGACTTATTCTAAGTGGAGTATATTACTAAAATGCCATCAATAATAGTAAAAATACGTTCAGAAACTTAGAACGCACCCAATCCATACGATGTTGCTAACGGAAATTAATAGTGTCGTATTGTCTTATTTGACGCAATATTTATGTATATACATCTCGACTTATTATCAGGTTGTGGCATCGATCCCCGGCCGGTTCATAAAAAAGACATTATAAATGATAGTAATGGCTGCCTTGGCGCATGGGATTATTTGCGCTAGCATAATGACTGACTCACTGGTGTTATGATTAATGGACCAGCATTACTGGTAACTTACCCAGGAAACGCCGTCATATAACTGAAAACTTATTGAAAGCGGCGTCATACAATAAAAAAGACGTCGACTTATTGTTTACATAATGGAGACGACAGAACAGGGTTTTATACTGGTGTCGGTTCGTCGTTTTGTGTGGGGTACGCCAGCAATCGTGCCATCGGCTCGAAATAACCCATATCGTTCGTTTATTGACTCATCATGCTCGATTGAGAACGAGCGATACTAATCTCGTAAAATATGTCTTTCCAAAACATTGATAGTATGAGTACCAAAGAAAATATCCATAGAATAATTGACGAAGGAGGCGGATGCGTGGTCATTTTGGAATAATAAAGGGTTATTTTCCGATCTTTTTCTTTATAGAATGCAAGAGGACACACGACTAGCTACTGGTAAAGGATAAATAAAAACCAGATGAAAGTCCTATGCTTTGTAATTTTGGAATAATATAGGGTTATTTTCCGATCTTTTTATTTATAGAATGCAAGAGGATACACGACTAGCTACTGGTAAAGGATAAATAAAAAACAGATGAAAGTCCTATGCTTTACGCATATCCTGCTGATTAATCGCGACTTATATGGCAAGCATTGATATATGACAAGTTCTTACATTCCTGTGGAGTATGTTTTAGTTAGAATCAATGTATGGATTGCGATCAAATGTAGATTAATATTAGACTGCTCGCATGGGTCGAGCCATGTAAAGTGTGTGCAACTGATGACATGACATATGTATACACTCGGATATAATTATGATGTATATGTCACTGTCCTTGATTCTTTAAATTTTCTAATATATAATCTTTGATTAACTTAATATGTTGTGAACAATGTATGCATTTATAAGATTGATAAATGTACAGTAATCTATTGCTTTTTAAACGCAATAAGATGTTTGGATAGTTAAGAATCCGAGTCGACATTTCGCGGCTTCTCATCTCCTAATGCACAGCACCGTGTTGAGGTCATAAATTTGATTGAGGAGACATCCAGTTGTATTGAAAGGTACGGTAACAGGCTCAAGAAAAATGCCATATTAAACAAGATTAAATTGATCTTGTCCCTCAAACACACGTATACAATCGGGGAATTTAATTCAAGGATAACAATGGACAAATGAACAGGTTGGCATTCTTTTCAAGGCAATGAAGTCTTTATTATATATAATCCGCTTAAATCGGCTTGTTGCAGCCTTTATATCTCCTAATGCAAAACACTGTTTTGTGTTCAGAACATATATTGAGGAAATATTGAGGTTTTTCTTAATTAGATAAAATCTATCCCAACCTCAAAATAACAAATATATGAATGTCTTCATTTTGATGTACATGTACTATTAGGCTATTTTGCCTAATGCAGCTTAAATATAAAATTACCTGGCCGATTTTGAATTTGTTTTTTAGAAGTGTTCCTTGAGTAACCCACTATAAGAATCTTTCAAGCCATGTTTCGGGGCTGTTTTACCTTTTTTGGCTATAATGAACACTTTGGAAAATATTCTCCTGAATGTATATGGCCGATTTTCAAATAATTTAAAGTCAGTGATCTCATGATAACGTTGATCTAATTTTATTCAGGTCTTATTGATTGATAAAATAAAAAACATTACCGCCAGATGGCAGAGCTTTTCTTTGCCTTATATGGCTAAAGTGACTTTTTGCGTGATGGCAGTGAAACGATTCTGTCCCTTTTCTTAATAGGAAAAGTACTTTTGCTAGGGCTAATCTAATCTCTACATTTTATACCCTTCTCCACTACATTGTATGTATGGAAAAAAAGACATTGTTTTATTAGTTTGGAGTATTTTACATTATTTCTTCCTTTTGAGTTAGATTGATTTGAAATTAAGCACACATTTCAAAAATGAAGTATTTCAACATATCAAACTGGTTTTAGGGTAAAATATTGTATTTTTAGATCATCTGGGCACGCAGTGTTCAATGTGATTAAATGTGAAGGCCGTTTGACCGTCGTTTGTCCGGCGCTCGATCAGGCACGTATCATAGCCTAGTAATGGTTAGATAGTTACCCAGGGACCATAGATAAGTGTACTGAAGTACACTTCGAACTCGCTTTTAGACCTGGAGATTGTTTTCAACAAGTGAAGATCCACTTGAGCCGTCGCCTCCGCACATTGATACACTGCCACTAATTTATGTGTGGAGGACATTATAGCAGTGGTAGGTCGTCGGTATCACGTACCAATGTACCGGATTCAAATCTCATGACGTGCGGGTTCTTCTGTTGGGGTTTTTCCACACAAATAGCGCGAGTAATGGTTGAGGATCCAGGGAGCATACATCGAGCGTGATATATATAAGTTGACAGCTTGTATCGCAATCGATGTAAAATAAATAAATTTAAACTTATTAAACTTTCAATTTATAGAGCACTGGTTAATCAGATAGATACTAACTAAACAAAGGCCTATTTTTATTTCTCTGAACTGTGTCTCGTAATCGCCATTTTAGTATCACTTATAGGTTCAAGATACAAAACTTTATTCACAAAAGAAAAAGTGTCCATATTGTACATCAAATCTAACAAATACACACATGATATATATAGATATACATTACTATCAAATACATTTCCTGGTTTAAGGTTAATAGCAGATATTTAAAGAGAGGAAAAGACAATAAGAAATAGTAGTGGAGAAAGGCGATGAAGAATTAGATAATTGATAATAATTTTGAATAATGTGTTTTTTATTTATATTTCATACACACATAAAGCTAAAAAATAATAGGACTTGAATATATAAATATATACGATAATATAAACACTTTTTTTATTCGATGATTCGACCCTATGTCTTCTCTAATGTGTAGGGAATGATGTAAGACACTTAGGAAAAAGGGTTACAATAAGATTACTCTAATATGTCGTAGCAAATACTACTTTAAATAAAAAAAACGATTTAGGTTAAACAAAGGAATTCATTAGGACAAGGACTTTTATAAAATGAATCACAAGCTATAGCTGTGTCTGAAACTATGAAACTCTTACTCCGAAAAGAACTCCGTGCTCCAAATAAGAATTCTCATTGGTCAATTTCGGGAATGAATTTGCTTGTGACCAGTTAGATACTTGAGCACTAATTCTGAGTAGAGAATAATATTTAATATTGTTGGAGTCTGGATGGAAATACTGATTGAGGTCATTCATAAGGATATACTGGGAATCCGTCGTGGCCAAGTGGTTAGCGTCGGGGATTTGGAACTGTGTGTCACGGTTTCGATCCCCAATCGCGGGGGTCATCGTGAAGTGCCCTCGTGAAAGGCAAATGTCCTAGCCTTGTACTGGTTTGTTAACCAAGAGATCATGAATAAGTGAACAGTCGCCGTGATATAAATGAAATAAAGTTGAAAACGGAGTAGAAAATATGTCTTAGGACACATATCAGAAATTCCGTTGCAAATTCTACGTACCGTCATCGACTTGTACAGCATCTCGGAGGCACCCAGTTGACGGTTCTATAGAGGAATTCAAAACTTGAATCTTCATGATCACGTCGTGTAAATGTGGGACGGCACGAATAATTCACGAGCAAGAAAAACGCCTGTTAATAAGGTGAATAATTGGCCGATGATATGTAAAAAGTAACCCTAAGACATTTGCGAGTATAGTATACCCAGATTAACTAGCGCATCCGAAAAGTCCAGTCTAGTTCTACATTGTTCGCAAATAAGTCATAGAATATTATTAAACTATCTATAAAGCAGTGTACATTTGGATGCTTAGCATTTATGCGCAGACAAGTTTTATTTCTACACGAGTTATAATTACGCTTTGGTTGGCTTTCGCAGAGCTGCTCATTTGTTTTACTGTCTAAGAGAGAGTTAATTATAACATAGGGAACAATTAAAATGTTATTTTCTCTTTCACGAGAGGCTATGTGATGAATGAAAATGAAAATGTTTGTATTGGTATCCTTACATGTGCATCTAAAATACAATACCGTTCTTTTGTTTATTTCATGTTTTGATGTACTGATTCCGTTACTGTATTTAGAGACGGGTTAAGTGAAATACATAATGTGAACAGCTCACAGTTTCATTCTTTCAACATAATTGAGGCTTCTGCAAACAACACAGATAAATGTGAATACGCTCTTAACAAGAACGTTGGGAAAATATAAGTTTGATCACCCTAATCCATCGTCGGACACCAACGGTTGTCGACTCCACTCATGCTCCAACATCACCCGTGGGATATTTTACTGCCGTTTCGCCATTTTGACAATACTGTTTCTGATTGGATGCGGTACAATTGTGTACTGCACCTAACAGTCAATCAGATCCCTCGTAATAAAACTTTATTCAAAAAAGGCGACTTCATGGTCAGGGGTGTTAGGGATATTTTGGTTCAGAATTTTCCAAAGGCACAACATTCGGTCCAGAGGTCACACTTGCCATACTTCTTGCAATTTCGACGGGCACCAATTGGGGCCGCCATATTTGTAAAATCCAGTACTGCCGCCGAAAGGGCTAGAATCATGAATGATATCACATTCTAGCGGTTTCCTGGTTCGGGAAATTCGAGTCAGATGTTATTTCAATAATCTGAGGTCAAGTTTACCTTTCAATGTCACTAAAATGTGAAAGCCACTAGTGTGTCGGTGAGATCTGGTATGCCTGTTTATGCCTGTCTTTTTGCCACATCCAAGAAACTGCGAAAGTGTGTCGCAGCCCGGTAAGCTGTGAAAGAGGGGTAGTGCCAAGGATTTGGACGGGCCAAGATTAGCATCCGAAGCCCATCCAGATATCGGATTGTCAAAACTACGACATCGCTCTCCACAGTGCGAGCATAGGCTGTTGGGCTCTCCACAGTGCGAACATAGGCTGTGTTGACACTGATTGGCCGCATGTGCCAGATGCAGGATCCTGGTGTCCGCCTCGGAATGGTTGCACGGCTGAAGTCTTGTGAGGTATCAGTGCTTGTTAGAGATCGCGGTCTCAAAGCGGGTACTCAGGATCAGCTATCAGCCCATGTCAGCCTTGGAGATCTGTGTGCTCCTCATTCTTTAGGATTGGAGAACTGTCATTGCCGACTCTTGTCCGTGGGCCATTCCCACGTCGTTGCTGCGTGAGAGCTTTAAGGTTATTTTCCTCTGGGTATTGACCCACTACAGTGTCAATGCGTTGGGTAATACTTGTTATTTGGGCCTCCAGATATGGTACAATGTGGAGTGACACATACTCGCTGAATGTCTTTGCTATTTCGGGTTGCACCATTTGGATAACAGCTGCCTTATCCAACACCACAACGTTGGCTTGTTCGGCCAGTCGTTGCATTGAGGCATATAAGACTGTCCAATGTTGTCCCTGATTGCAGAAACCCGCGATCCGCCAGGCTAGGTGGCTCTCTCCGATTTTCAAACCGAAAGACGTATGTCATGTTAGCATCGGGACGTGACTGGAGTGAGAGGAAAAGTTGCGTGATGTGATTAACATTATATTCTGACTCTGGACACCACTGTCCTTTGTACCTTTTCTCTTGGGGTCAGGTCGGATGGCGAAAGTTATGATTTTATTCCTCTTGATTGTATCAGATACTGGTACTGAAGCCTGTTTTAATCTATCCATGACATATGCTGCATGCAGCCTTTGGCCGGCTTCACGGATTTGAGATAGAGGTGGTTCTACCAACCAACAAGCGGGCTCCTATCAAGCTTGACACCTCCGACACATCAACTCCAAAGCTACTACCAGAAGCTTATGTGATCCAGCCCCCAATTGAAATCACTCAAACAGATGTCTTTGCACCCAGCCTCGGCAACAGCGAAGTCAGACCACCCCTTCATGTGCGCGGTGCCAAGTTCAATGATGAGACGTGGATGACAAACGTCACCAGGATGCTGAAGCAAAGCACGCTGGTAGAGGATGACCTGATCGGGATACAACTCGATGCTAGCAAGCGACGAGTCCCCCATATTCCCATACAAGACCGCATCTGCATCTTCAATAAAGCACGCGATGGAGCTAACGATGCAGGCGACTGAGTACATCAAGCTATGTCAGATCAGAGTTCGTAGTGCAGAGGAGCCACTGTATGATCTCATCAAACTCGTCCACTGGCAATACTCTGACACTTTGGGAGAAGACAAGCTAGTAGCTATGATGGGTGCGCTGCACATTGAAGAGAATATGCATTTTATGATAGGGAAGCTGCTGATCGACTCTGGGTGGGCCACCGTGCTTTCTCAGGCTGAGGCCCTGACAACTAGTCGCGCACAGTCTGCACTCAATGAGCATCACATCAAGCGCACAAGGTACGCCCATCAAGTCTCCCTCATGTCCCTTTACCTGCTAAAGCAGACTGACACTCCGAGTATTATTTTGTCAACCATAATCGAGCTGGAGCTGCTGATGACTCGTGTTGTGCTGTCACTGCGGGAGGGGGACTGTGCATTATATGTGCAAGCATGTGACGAACTTTGCGGCTGGTTTCACGCCATAGACCACACAAACTATGCGCGTTGGCTGCCGATACATGTACGCGACATGGTTGAGCTAGCCGAGAAACACCCTCAAGTACATGCTGAATTAGTGGGCAATTCTGTTATGCAGAAATCAGCTAGACAGTTCGGCCACATGACCAAGCCCATGAACAGTCTAACAAAAGTCTCCAGACACATAGTGTAGCTGTTCGACTTCATGAGAAGCCCGAAGCCCTTAAACTGTTTATGCTGGCTGGGCCTGACTGAACACACTACACGCACACCGCCTGGCTTAACTTCTATGGCGCGATTGTTTGAAACTGAGATACCCTGTTCGTGGTCAATCTCAATCTGTATGTTGTTCCGTCCGTGAGGCCATACTACAGATGGAAGCGGTTTCTCGCTCCTTTTTGTGACGTACTGAAGCTGTCTTGACTGCATGGTGCTTACCCTTATTAGTATTGTAAATAAGCATTGTGAATTGTTACTAGTGATCTTCTCCCTCGCATCCAGATTTGGGTCTCCAATGGTCTTCCCATGTCCATGAAGAGCTGATCGACCCCATCTCCTCATTTCCTCATTTACTGAAGCCGTGGGGTAGTTAAGGGGGAAGGAGCCGTCGAAGGGCTCTTGATTATGTAGACAAATCGTATGCATCATCACGGCAGCCCGCATGAATATCAGTGCGTCCTCTTGACCGTTTTGTGACCTATATGACCTGGCAAGCTCATCAGCCACTTTTAATTTGTGAGATATGTAAATATATTTTACCGCCTTTTTTCCCCTTTGAAAACTTATTCATGTAGGAAGTTGAGAAGGTGGTATAGAGAGATGTCAAACTTGTGCGACATACAGCTAAGATTTTTGCGATGATGATTAGACACCAAAAACACCTGGTTGACCCCAAAAATGACCTTTATCGTGTCAATGAGGGGTAACCTTGAAATCATATCATGGAAATAACATCTGGATTGGTTTCCCCGACCCCGAACACCCCCAGAATGTGGTATGATTCATGATATTCTATCCATTTTAGTTTTTAAATGCGATTGACATCTTACCCGGATGGCGGCCATATTGGATTTTGCCAATATGCCGGCCACATGGGGTGTCCGCCTTGGTGCCCGTCAACATTGTCAAAAAAATGGCATGGGCTACCTCTGCGCCAAATGTGTTGATTTTTTAAGAATCTGAACCAAACAGACCCTATATTGCCCTAACACCCCTGACTATCATCTGAATATTTACTTTAGCTTGGCAAGTTTTGTGAGTACCAGAAAAATGCAGTTAGTGAATTAGTGAGAGGTAGTGATGTGTTTTAATCAGTTAACACAGGCGGTGAGAGAAGTGTGTGTAACGAGACATTTCATGTTATTTGTACACACTTGGATCGATAACATATAAGCGGCTCGGATAGCTCAGTTGTTTGAGTACTAGCCCTGTAAACGGGATGGTCCGGGTTCGAGCCACAAACTGGCTGCACGTTTTTCCCTCCCTGGGACATGACGCTCCTTCATTTTTGATATAAAGAGCATTAAATATAAAAATCGTACTGCTCCTTGCTGCATTTCCGTAGTGTTTAGGTTTTTTACAGACGATAAACAGAAGGCACATTTACGATATATGAACGCAGCCGTTTTGCTATGCATTCCTACGCAGGAGAGTATCTAAAATGTAAACGTCATTTCGATGGGTGTATGTGTATTCTATTCTGTTCTGACAAAACGGCGAAACAACAATGCAAAGTCGCACGGGTGATGTTTGAGCAAAGCGGGGTCAATAACCTTGGGTTTTCGACGATGCCCCTAATCTAGAGCTCTGATTACAAAAACATGTTATTCTAAACGTTTAAATGAATTATATTTTCTATGAAGTACATGTTAACGTCATCGTTACATTTAATTGTACAAGATGCTTAGTTAAAAAGTAATGAATGCTCAACGATTTAAGATATATTAATACAATTTCAAAAAATAAATAACCTACATTCCAAATACTCCGTATGCTCCGGTGTAGTTGGGTGATGATATAAACTGAGGTCGCTTTAAAGCTTCCACAGTTACTGGGTCAGAAGGGCATACTTCAATAAATGAATACACGCAATTGTGTATTCAGCCCGTAAAGCATAATGGATCTCTTAGTGACGTGGGATAATATTTCGAAGCAGTCCACACAAACGTCATTTACAGAGAGTGCTCGACGTCACAAATTGTGTTTTATTTACGTCATTGACGTAGCGTTCCTTACCGAGATCTATTTTTGAAAATAGACCGAGTGAGGTCTAACGTCGAATCCCAGTGTTCTGTTATGTCGCATCGTTTGTTAGGTAATTAACCGATACTACTGGTCTAGTAGGTCTGACACAAGCGAGTCAGTCGATATGCTTATCCCAGCGTCAAGGAGGGAAAGCCAGTACTAACATGTTTTAGGTTTTTGGTGAGAACCGATCGGGGATCGAACCCGCACCCGAGTCGATCAAGAAAGCGGAAATAATTATATAGCATATTCATATCTTTTGCTGATAAACATTTCACAATTTCACATTCCTTTACCGAAATAAAATAAAAGCTTATCTACAGAAGTAAAAGGCAATCGCAATTAGCGATATATACAAGTACATGTATCGTCATATCAATTAGGATAAGACATAAGTTGTTTTCCAAATGTTGGTTGAACTAATGAATTATCAAATTAATTAATTAATAGTGAAATAGGTCTTACAGAAATATATTGCTAATAGAAATAAATGGCATACAGCATATTTGTTATCCTTGTATACATGTTAGTATTAAACTTCCTGACAACTTGAATGAAATTCATTCTCTGTCATTTCGAGGGTTTGGCGTGAAACGGTTGTAACTTAAAACCTATTTTGAAAACCCTGGTTTAGGGGCAATTTGGACCCCTTTGTAAACAATGCAAATTTAGATGCCATTGCTCAGAACGAGCAATGGCACCTAAATTTCCATTGTTTACCAAGAAAAATGATTTAACGTTTATACAGACTTTATGGCGAGGTGATTGACCTTGGTAAAAAAAATAAAAGCCCTCGATTTGTTGTCGAACTATATATAAATGCATGTATATTGCTAGTAGAAGTACATCTAGAATACAGCATTTTTGATCTGGTATCACTGACTGACAAATTGAATGAAATACATTCTTTGTCACATCTTGCCCACTTATAATCCATACGTTTTTCCGCAATATATTCAAAGTCACGTACCTGCTTGTGAAATAGCCGGAAGTAGAATAAAAGCAATGAAATAAATTACGTATTTCATATTGTCAACAACTAATGCATAGATTTACTCCAACTGAAAACACGAACTAAATGTCTTAATGTTATAAAGTTAACTATTATGTTAACACTTTCCCAAATATAGACGTTTGCCAACATCTTTGCAGCAGAGGACTTTAAAAAATATGCTCATAATTATAATTATTTCTCCAAGACGCTTTTCAATAAACAAACTATCCCCGTGATGCAGGTAAAAGACTCGTTCTTCACGTACCTATTAGTTTACCTGTTGCAAGGATGCTGGGGTTTATACAAGACTAATGGCATTAGTTCTCAAAATAATCTTCTCAGTTAGACGACTGTTTTCAGTACTATGACATCGATTTCGTCGGGACTAGCGAGGATTATCGATCATTGAAACAATTACCTCCTTATCGCGAGGCCTGATCACAACAGGGCTTTTTTCTCTGACATTGACTTGATACGTGTCAATATTCATGTACATACAATATACACATTGTAGTGTGCTTTGTATACACAGACATATATACACACAGACGGAGAGTGAGAGAGAGAGAGAGAGAGAGAGAGAGAGAGAGAGAGAGAGAGAGAGAGAGAGAGAGAGAGAGAGAGAGAGAGAGACGGAGAGAGAGGGAGGAGAGGAGAGGGAGGGGACGAGACAGAAGGAGAGACATAGAGGGAGTCAGAGATATACAGAGAGAGGGAGGCAGATACAGTGAGAGATACAGAGAGAGCAAGGGAGACACAGGAGACAGAGAGTCAGAGGGAGGTAAATACATAGAGAGAGACAGAGAGAGGGCGAGGGAGACAGATAAACGGAGGGAAGGAGAGAGACAGACAGACAGACAGACATAGAAAGAGAGACAGACAGACATACAGACATACATACATACATACTTAGACAGACATACAGACAGACAGACATACAGACATACATAGACAGACAAACAGAAATAGGCTAACAAGACATCCTGAGCGAGAGACAGACATACATACACATATATACAGAGAGAGAGAGAGAGAGAGAGAGAGAGAGAGAGAGAAAGAGAGAGAGAGAGAGAGAGAGAAAGAAATCGAGAGATAGAGAGAGATACAGTACAGCTCAAGGGGGTTTTCCCAAAAACCCTCACCCCCGGGTTGAGGGGGGTATCGATAAAATGATAAACCGTCGGCGTTAAGTCGCTCCCCCGGCTTAACCCGGCGTTTTACAGGTATTTCAGAGATATGCCCGCTTGAGGTGGATTGCAGGGTTCCCCCCGCAGAAAATGTTAAATGGGAGTGGCCTATATTTCTTTCGCGGAGCCCCCGCGGAAAAATGCGCGTGGATGTGTTTTAATTTGTTTTCCGATTATACATTATGTTAACTATTCTATATTATTTACTCTGCTTCCCAAATAGTAAATTTTGCAGGCATATGCATCACGAGCGATTGTTTACTTTTCAAAATAATCGCTCGCCATATTGATTATTCTGCATGGCGAGTGTTAATAAAAAAAAAAAATATATTGCAATTTAATTTCAATAATAGTTATGTTCTTTCTCAAGCTCCTCGAGATTAAATGTTTTAGATGACGTTCCCTCTTTTCATTTGCTTTTAACTTGTGTTACTATATTTCATTTACTATATTTCATATTGTAACCCATTTCCATTAATCCGAACCAGAAGTCTGTAAACGCATCTACAGGAGTCGATTTATGATGTAATTACGGACGGAAGAGAGAACACTGAAAAGGGAGCGACTTCTACGTCTCTTAAAATATGACCCCCTACTCAAATCTACATGTATACTGCTAATTTTCAGGTCATTACATGTTTCCTCGGATATTAGCAAACCAATGGCTAAATCAAATAATGACAATTGAGTCAGATCAGATAAATCACTGTTACTAAATGTACCATGTACACTGTAAACCTGGATTTGTATGCGCATATATGTGCAAACTTGACTCATCATGTATATATACGAGTATGTTTTATATGCTGAAACTAAGACCAAAACAAAGAAACACTGGAACAGTCGCTAAAATACCTTACTTGAATACTTTGAACATCGAGTTGTCTGAGCTCTATTGCGATGAAATCTGCATGTGCATATTGCAAACATTTATAATCAAATTCATTGTTCTACAGCATAATTGAGAAATAAAGCCTTACCTTTGAGAATGATAATCCTATTTTTACATTCACATACTATTAAGATCAACACGATTATGATAAATCCATTAACAAATTTATATTCATTTACCAAATCAAACAAAAATCACTTTTCATACGACACTACATTGAAGACAAATGAATCGCAAAACAGATTTCGTTTCAATATAAACATTAATGTTTGCGTGTAAAGGGTGTAGCACTTTATAAAGCACGTGACAGATGAAAAACGTGTGATATATTTTGTGTTGGTTGTCAGGCTGATTGAAAGACGGTGACGTGCATATAGATCACAGGGCATTGTTTTTATTGACCCGACTAACCAGCTGGTAATCTGACAGTTTGTTTCGTCGTTTAAATAACATCGTTTTTTGGCAAGCAAATTTCATACATATATACATACATTTTATAAGATTCGGCTTAAAACTTGCATTTTGCTATATTCAATAGAAATATGTAAAAGAAATTTATCTATGTCCCCTAAAAAAGACAAAATATATTAGAACAATGTAAAACGACAACATAAAGTATATATGATCAAAGGTAATATAATTTGTTTTTAGCGTAGGCAGTGAAGTGTAGATCGAAACCACTATGCGTATTCACGCAGGCAAATCTAGAAATTCCTTCCAACTATGCACAACAACATTGGATAGCATGAATGTGCGTGCTGATCTCTATATATACATTTAGCAAATGCCATAACGTTGGGTGCCCTTAATCATGATTGTTTGCAGTGTCGAGATATGTGAATTGGTCGCAGTAATTTGACTGAACAATTGTTGAAAACGACGTTTTATCCCAATTAATCAACATTGAGCAATGTTAAAAGCATATGATGAAATGCTCATTTTAAAAATAAACGGAAACTTTTATGAAATCATTTAATTCGGAGTAGAGATTTCAAATATATTCCAATAGTCTGCATGTTTAAACTAATTGTATCGGAGCAAAATATAGGTCTGTTTCTGGTTTATATTTATTTACGTTTACCAATATATGCCTGTATCATTAGCCTCGAACATAGGACCTGTCCCGAAGAAAGCTAGGAAACACATGAGTATCTGAACTGGCCGCCGTGATATGACTGAATAGTGTACAATCGGCGTTAAGCTTTTCTTACTGTAATGCGATTAATTAAATCCTGCGCAGGCAAGAACAAATAAAACATGCACAAAACAACCGCTGCACACTAGTTCAGAGCGAGTGTATGAGAAAAGGAACAAGCTATTTTAAGTGTATGTTCAGATTGTCTTGTGAACCTGGTCAGTTTAATCAGAATCTATAAAAGTTGACAGTTTCGTCAAACAATCTTGTAAGTTATATATGAGCTGTGTGCATCCCTGTTATGGCTCTAAACTTTGCACAAAAGCCAACTCTTAACTTGTGACATGCACAAGCTCATAATATCCTCATCTTTTAGTAGTGTCTAGTGACTTTGGGTATTGTTGATTTGACATCAAAGTTATTTTTGCATTAAATAAGGAATCAACTTTTCTGTTAATGTTGTGTTTTTGCCATTTATGACTGTATAACAGGTTGCAACAGGTTGCTGGTGTACATACACTATACTGTTCGAATTGGCATCAATATCCCCTAACACGCCTCATTTATAGGTAATATTTTGTACCTGTGCATAGTGGACTTCGTTTAGATATGCATACAGTAAAATAAAACATCATGGAAAAAGCTGGTGTATCTTAAAATTGCCATCTGATACGTCGACTATCGTAAACAGAATCAAGTTACATCATAAACCGGTGCGTGATCGCCCCGCCCCGCTCAATGAATATGTATACTTGATATACATGTATGCAGCAGACGACATATAAAATATCTACGCAAAACTTCGTGATATTACAATAAATAAAAGCTTAATTATTGGGCCCCGATAACTCAGTCGGTAGCGACACAGGCTGTAAATCCAAGGGTTATGAGTTCGAATACCAGCTCCGCCAACATTTTCGAAGCTGGACGAAACGTCACTCGTGTTTCACCAATGGGCTAACAGTCAATTTGGAAAAGCAGCCAGCTACTTTTGATGTATGTTGTAAGTAGAACTGGTAGCTTAAGTACGTGAACCGGCACGCGTGATATACTGAACAATAGTTGAAAACCACGTTAAGCCCTAATGAATGAATCAATATTGAATAAAGTTGAAACATGAGAAATTTTACATTTTGTCACAATGTTTTCATAAGTCTGCTGTAGAGGCGTCGACAGCATCTGTATGTGGTAAAAGGGCAAAATAGTTTCCCGGCATACCAAACACTTTAAAAAACGTATTAATGGGTTCCATCTTACGCGCTAATAGATTCAGTAAAATATATGTTATCGTGTCAGGGTAAATAAAATCGTGAGTATTGGTAACTTAACAATACAATACCATGATCTAACTGAAATACAGTTGAAAGTCATCTACAAAAAGTCTGGGTAAAGGGTTGACATGTGTTGTAATAAACAGCCACTTTATCTTAATCCGTATTAAAGAGTGGTATATCTCAAAAGTAGGTTGGTTAATCAGCGTGACAATATTATAATGTATAAAGATAATTCCTGAAAAACAAGCGCATTTTTATTAACTGTGCATCATTAAACATCGTGTAAAAGAGTGACTTAAAATAAATGATTTTTAAAATAACTGCCGTTCTGAACTATATTTACATTTCATTTTCAATTCATAGATGGCGTCATTAGTCTTCCACCAATGGGCTTAGTCTATGTGGAAAAGCAGCCAGTTGCTTGGGAAGATTGTTGTGTGGAGTACTGGTGTGAGAAACCCAGGAAATGCATGAGTAGGAGAACTGGCCGCCGTGATATAACTGAGAAATTGTTAAAAATGGCGTTAAACCCCAATCAATCAATCAATCAATTCATAGATCACTGTCCTGTACAATGGTCACATCATGGTCCTAGCTACTTAACTGTTTACAACCTATTTAAAAAGGCTAATACAAAACAGAATGTGACTTCGGAAGCTAAGGGATGATTCCATCGGCATAAGGAATGTTGGACTAACCTTAACACGAGTTATTCGGTCCGGGAAAAAAATAAGATGGGGGAGTAGTTGGTTCGGTGGTGGAGTGAAGATTAAGGAGGAACTAGACTCGGTAAGGAAAACATCATCAGAAGATATGTCAAAGCCTTTTACTCCGCTGCAGGTAAAACATTTGTTTGAGAAGACACCATCGTGAGCCGCACAAACGAGGGACTAAGACGAAAAGATGACAAAGAAGGTTCTTTTAAGAAAAGACCAGAGGGGGAAAAACAAGTGTAATTCCACTCTTTAGCACTATGTACTATTGAATCAAGTGACAGACGGGAACATAAGGGTCAGAAAGAGCATTGTGGCAAATGGATACAGGGCTGAAAATAATGATTGACAAAGTGTTTTAAAAGTCGTCTGCTTGGTGTTTGTTGGAAAGGGGTTAACTTGATAAGATCATTACACGATCAGCTAACAAGCGCTCATCTTTTTATTTTTTCTTTAACCCCCCTTTCCAACATATGATAAATCCGCAGTAGACGACATTCAAAACGTCTACATATAATACAGAAACATATATCAAAAACATAAAGATCTATTATGGACTAGAGATGAAAACATTTGACAAATGGAGAACTTGCTCATGACGGGTTTTGTTAATACATGTTTCACGTCACGCCAAAACCGACCTTCGGATATATTGACATAAATAGAATTTACAATAAAAAACGTACGTTTATAGTTAGTGTTTGGTCATAACCATTCTTGTGAGGCTTGTAAGCCTAGATGCATATAGTGGGACGGTTACATCATGATCTTATTGCGCGTATGCGAATGGTGATACATTTTTTCTGAATTACATTACATGCACATCCTTTACAACTAAGTTGTATTATGCCACTGAGAGGAAGGCTATTCTTATTAACCATTTTCCACATGCAACACATCAGCAGTAGCCAATTTGAAAACTTGTAGGTAAACATTTGGAAACTCTATAAACGGAAGTACACTTATTATTGAATAAGGTTGAAACCATTGAGACAGTTTTGTATTTTGTCACAATGTTTCCAAATTCTTCTTTTGTAGCTGCGTCAGAAAGCGTCTGCAAGTGGAAAAGGGAAAACATATAGACGACAACATAATTGAACTTCATCATATTTCCAGTCAATATTGTGTATAAGTTTCCATATTCGAAACCGTACCAAATGCGAGTATTGTGAATTAAACATTTCGATTCTCATTAACAAGCGTCCAGTTGTCATTTTATTACAGATCCGGCAATCAAAGATTCGCCTATATTAATATGGGAGGACACCGGGTGGTAGAATTGATTTGTGAATTTATGATACATGAATGCTTCATAAAGCCGACAGCATAAGTGATTAACCATAACATAATAATACCAAACAACCCAGATTGTCGACATGTTTAACACCTATTAATTGAAAGTAATAATTGACGTTCACTTGCTTTGATCGCATTACAGATGGGTTAATGTTACATGTCGCGTCTGGGTTACTGAATACGATATTTCTCTTGATTTAAAAACATTTTAGTCCAATAGTGTGATGTTGTATATTAACTACCGTTTGAAAAATGATGAAATTCCGCGGTACCGCGGGGTTATTGTAGTGGAAACCCCGCATACAGATGAGCGGGAACGCCGGGGGGCTGCCTTAATCACAGCTGTCAATCATCGTGACGTCATAAATCGTTATCGAATTCCCCTCCGCGGGCTTAATAGTTGAATGATCAAACCCCGCGGGACCGCCGGGTTATTGTAGGGGAAACCCTGCGTACAGGTGAGGCGGGAACGCGGTGGGCTGCCTTATCAGCCCGCGGGGGTGAGGGTTTTTGGGAAAACCCCCTTGAGCTGTACTGTAGCTAGAGAGAGAGAGAGAGAGAGGGAGAGAGAGAGAGAGAGAGAGAGAGGGGGGAGAGAGAAATAGAGAGAGAGAGAGAGAGAGAGAGAGAGAGAGAGAGAGAGAGAGAGAGAGAGAGAGAGCTAAACAAAAATAAACATTCATGTAAAATTCATGTAAAATGCTATGACATTGTCAACATTAATTGACTGAACTTTTTAAATAGCCTATAAAAGAACAGAATTGTTGCCATATTTTATAAACTAAGATCTACAACATCCTATAAGCATACAGAGTAGGTCCTGATCAGACAGCTCCTATGTTTTTGTGTCTACTCTTGCTTGCAAGGGCGTCCAAAAGGCACTTGTATGAAGTAAAGGGTTTAAAGATTTTTTACAATATTATAAACAGTTTAGTTATCTGTTGAAAAGGTTAAAAATTAAATACTTCATCTTCAAAGCAGAATTTCATAGCTCATTTGGCAAAAGTGCCATATTAAGATCAACCTTAGATCTACCTGTCTAATGTTGCATCGTGTGTCTAATATCAGATATTTAGTCAAGAATTGTACTCAACAATTTCACTCAAACATGCTTTTCTGCCCCTGGGCTCAGGTGGTGAAATGATTAAGTGTAAGTAGCACAGTAATCCTGTTTGGCATACATATCCACAAGTTATGTCAACATGATATTGTAAAGTTTCATTTCCAGTCATGTCAAGGTCAGTGTCATAATATAAGTCAAAGGTAAAAAAGCAGTGTTATGCTGTCAAGGGCACAGTTTGTGAAAAAATGACGCCCTCAACAGCATATAAATATATATCAAACATGGCATATAGTGACGTCTGGTGTTTTAATAAATGGCAACTTTCTAATGAGCTTTGAAAACATTTTGAACTGCATCTTTATAGGGAAAAAAGGAATTTCTTCACCAAAGGTACTGTATACAGAATACACTTACAGTGAAGATAACTAAACAGATAACTAGGTCTCAGGTTGATTTTTGTGTTGCCTTGCATAGACAGGGTTATACTTAGGGATCACCTCTCAGTTATCTGTCATCTTTTATTTTTCTCATACTGTCCCTATGAAACGTCACACATTTATTAAGGGTCATACCAATGTCCATCAAGAACTCATAGATTTACCCCTCGAGAATATGGTAAGTGATCATTTTATCTTTATATTGTGTGGTTATTGTACTTTATAATCATTAAAATCAACTCCTGTTTTCAGAGTGACGAAAACTATATCAGAGGATCAGAGGCGTTGAATGCTGTGTTAGACATGGTGCCTGACCTACAGTTTCCAGAGAACATACGGTTTCCCAAAATGAGGAAGTACCTAGCTACTGTTGTTCAGGTTTGTATTTCAGTGACAGTGTCTGAAATCTCGAGACAACTTGTAGAAATATACTCTAATGAAATGTTTCAGTTGTTCTTTTTGTGTCCAAAAGTAGGTCTTAATGCTTAGCAAAAAGCATTAATTAAATTGCAATATTGTCAAAACTCACTGAGTTTAATTGTTTTGTAAACCCCATATGCAAAACGATTAAACTCATTTAGCTTTGGGATTGAATTCCATAACAGATTTTAGCAACTCATAGTATTTATTTATAATACAACCAGTCAACCACACAGGAAAATTCCTTTGAAGTTGAAGATCATCCCTCAGTTCCCCTCAAGGATTTTGAGTTGTAAAAACACATGGAGGTTAGTGGGTAGGATAATTGTAAGATTTTTCCCTGCAAAGCTCTAGGTCACTCAGGTGAGTGATTCAGGGCCATCATTACTTTATTGATTGTTATATTTCTCTAATGGACCCTGATTAGAATGACACCTACAACAGCACTTTACTTTCTAAACATTTGGAGACAATGTTTTCTACCTTGATCATTTAACCTTAAATGGATAAGGCAGTGAAGACAAACAAGACCATTAGCAACATTGCATAGAATACAAATGATCCCCAATGTATGAAACCAAGCTGTTGGACATTGCAAACAGAGTAGATAAGCCAGCACATTAAAAAATGTCACATAATCAGAATCTGCATTGTTTGCTAATCAACAACACCTACTCTGTTCTGCCATTTGGCTTGAGCAATAATCTAGACTCTGATCAGATGAAATGTTTTAATGTGATGGCAAATTGTATTTCATGCTTTGAGGCCTGGTGCATTTATAAGCAACAAACAGTGATAGTGTAAATGTGATTTGGATATTATAAATGGATGAATCTTTTATGTCTTTCGGCAGATAAAGAAATGACAGATTCAGACACAAGTGATAGTGAGGGGAGGAAAAGTGACAATGCAGAGAGGAAGCGTCAAAAGATTGTGAGTTCATTGAATAAGACACCATTGGAAAACAAAATAGATACTCAACAATGAATGCTATATGTGCTGAAATAGAATTGACAAAACTATATGTTTACTAAATAAGATATGGAATATCAGGGCAGTATTATTCCAACTGCAAGGTCATAATGACAGACATTGACCTAGTGACCCATCTACTAGCGTTAACCAATCATCTTATCAAGTTTAAAGTTTAAGTTACCTAGACCAACCTGTTGTAAAGTTACTGAACAGGATCAATTTCTGAAAGCTATATACTCCCTCTTCTTTTAACTAGGGTGGCTGGTCTATCGACCAACTGACATAAGCAAGGGAAATGGATATGTTTAATATATTTAATAATCAAAATGAGAGACACTCTGTAGACTTCATGTTCTCATAGTAGTTTTACTCGCTTTTTATGTCCCCTCACTTTGTGATGGAGAAAGGGCATAACATTATCCTTTGTCCGTCCCCCCATCTGTCTGCCTGTCCATCATTGTCTTTCCATCCGTCTGTCCGGGAGTTTGTGACGCACATATCTCTGCCAGTATTACACTTGGGATCATAAAACTTCATGAAAATATATCTATGACATGTACATGTAGTTGTGCATCTGGGGTATGGTTTGCCTGACTGGTCTGTAATTGCACTTGTCCGAGTGATAACTCAACAATGCTTGGACCTATGGTCCTCAAACTCGACTTGGAGGTTGGGCCTGACCAGTATATAAACCCTATTTATTTTGACGTCATTGAGTCAAAGGTCAAGGTCACAGTGACCTCGAACACAAACACATTTTTTAAGCTTGTCCGAGTGATAACTCAACAATGCCTGACCTATGGTCCTCAAACTTGACTTGGAGGTTGGGCCTGATCAGTAGATGAACCCTATTTATTTTTAGGTCATTGGGTCAAAGGTAAAGGTCACAGTGACCTTGAACACAAAAACATGTTTAAGCTTGTCCGAGTGATAACTCGACAGTGCCTGGACCTATGGTCCTAAAACTTGACGTGGAGGTTGGGCCTGACCAGTAGATGAACCATTTTAATCTTGAGGTCATTGGGTCAAAGGTCAAGGTCACAGTGAATTTGAAAACAAAAACCTTTACAGAGTGATAACTCAACATTGCCTGCACCCATGGTCCTCAAACTTGACTTGGAGGCTGGGGTGACCAGTAGATGAACCCTATTTATTTTCAGGTCATTGGGTCAAAGGTCAAGATCACAATGAATTTGAACACAACACCTTGTCCGAGTGATAACTCGACATTGCCTGAACCCATGGTCCTCACACTTGACGTATAGGCTGGGGGTGACCAGTATATGAACCCTATTGATTTTTAAGGTCATCAGGTCAAATGTCAAGTTCACAGTGACCTTTAACTCGAAAAGCTTGTCTCGGTGGTAACTTGACATTGCCTGCACCCATGGCCCTCAAACTTGACACGGAGGCTGGGGGTTACCAGTATATAACCCTTATTGATTTTGAGGTCATTGGTCGAAGATCAAGGTCACAGTGGGCTTGAACGCGAAAAGCTTGTCAGAGTGATAACTCGACATTGCCTTCACCCATGGCCCTCCAACTTGACATGGAGGCTGGGGGTGACCAGTAGATGACCCCTATTGATTTTGAGATCATTGGGTAAAAAATTGTCCAAATATTCTGGACAGCATGGCACCCAGGGGGGCATAATGTTTGACAAATATCTCTTGTTGCTCCTGACTTACACAATTTGTGTCGCACATATCTGCCAGTATTACACCTAGTTTCATGAAACTTCATGGGTATGTTTATAACAACATGTAATGTTGACTTAGATATGGTTTGTCTGACAAATCCTTAATTGCATAGTTATTACCCCTAACTTATAGAATTTGTGTTGCACATGATATTATCTCTGATTGTGTTTCGCCTAGGTTCATGAAACTTTGTGGTATTTGTTATGACAGTATGTAGTTGCGAACGTGGTGTATATGGTTTGTCTGACCGTTCTGTAATTGCTGGGTCTATATTACCAGATTTATTGCCCCTGTTATGAATCAGTGCTTGATATTGTTAGAAAGCCCAGTGTATTGGGCATCCGTGTCCTATGGACACATTTTTAGTTCCACTGGGTTTTTTTTATATTCCAAATGAGGACATGTCCTCACAAGACAAATGTGAGATTACCAGTACTGTTGTAAGGACAGTGTGTTCATAGCGTTTTCTCTCTTTTTGGCAGATTATTGTAAGGACAGGTGTCCTCACAAAAATTGATTAGAAATAGCCTTTGGATTAACATTCTAGTTACTTTACATACACTGATCAAATTGTTATTTAAACACTGTAACCATTATATCTTTAATGTATGTGTACAAAATACATTATGCAGCCTATATTCTGAGGGTATTTTCTAACAAACAGTGAATTAACACAGAAAAAAGTATTACACATGACTGTCAACACAGTGCAAGTGTAACAAAAACTAATTATAAATCGAAAATTTGGTATTATTACTTCTTTTTCTTTCTCTGCAAAAATACAATTTGAACGACAACACATCAAGTTATTCAGAATTTAATTTAAAGCCAAGCAATTAAACAAATTATCAAAGATTTGTTCTTCGCAGACTTACGGTTAAAACAATGAATCCGGTTTTAAAGTGATTTATTACTATTTTCAACCTCGAAAAAGAAGTGGACTGAATTTGAAAAACTTGCACTTCAGCCCTTAGTGTCACTAGCTGTGAAGGAAAAGAAGCTCCCAAAGAAGAGAGAAATTCAGCTTTTCAAAAGAAGGACTGATCTGTTTCAGGACATCAACTGGATTAATCATAAACATCAGGTCTGGACTTTAGCCCAATCAAAATTGAAACAAAATCAAACATTAAATGTCAAGGGTAAACCATCTTTAAAAATCTAGCAAAAGAAGGGTTAAATCTTTCCCTCGTGTAGTTGATCTTTTGACACATCCTCATCAGATAACTGTTGACACATCCGCATCCGATAACTGTTGTAACATCCTCATCAGATAACTTTTGAAAACATCATCAGAAAAGGTGAAATTACTCATATTAATAAATTTCACCATTTCTCAATTTTTTTTAGCTCACCTAAGCACGAAGTGCAAGGTGAGCTTTTGTGATCACTCACCGTCCGTCGTCATCGTTGTCGTCGTCTTCGTCTGTTAACAATTTCCTACAAATGACTTCTCCTACTAAACCAATGGAAATATTTCAAAATAACTTCACAGGAATGGTCCTTAGGTGGTCTTCTTTCAAAGATGTTCCAAGTAGAACTTTGGTTGCTGCGGCATCAGAAAAGGGGAAAATTGCCAAATCTTAAAAATTCTTCTTGTCCAAATATACTGGCCCGATTTGATAATTCTTTTGCACAAATGTTCCTTGGGACACCCTTTACCAAGATTGTTCAAATATTTCCAATCCGTTGAAAAACATAGCCTCCAGGGGGCGGAGCTTGTTTTCCTTATATATACATTGTTAAAACTTTAAAAATCTTCTTGTCCAAAAGTACAGGCCCAATTTTAAAATTATTTTGCACAAATGTTTCTTGGGGCACCCTTTACAAAGATTGTTCAAATATTTCCGATCCGTTGAAAAAACATGGCCGCTAGGGGGCGAAGCTTGTTTTCCTTATATGTGCATTGTTAAAACTTTAAAAATGTTCTTGTCCAAAAGTATTAGCCCGATTTGAAAATTATTTTGCACAAATGTTCCTTGAGGCACCCTCTAACAAGATTGTTCAAATATGTCCGATCCGTTAAAAAGCATGGCCGCCAGGGGGCAAATCTTGTTTTCCTTATATGTGCATTGTTAAAACTTTAACAATCTTCTTGTCCAAAAGTATTGGCCCGATTTGAAAATTATTTTGCACAAATGTTCCTTGGGGCACTTTCTCACAAGAGTGTTCAAATATTTCAGATCCGTTGAAAAACATGGCCGCCAGGGGGTGTATTACGGATCCGTTTAAACACATGGAGCTTGTTTTCCTTATATGTGCATTGTTAAAATTTTAAAAATCTTCTTGTCCAAAAGTTTTTAGCAGATTTGAAAATAATTTGGCGCAAACATTCCTTGGGTTACCCTATACCAAGATTATTTAATTATTATGATCTGTTAAAAAGGATGGCCACCAGGGGCTGGCCTTGGTTTCCTCATATGTTTAAATTTTAAACTTAAAATATCTTCTTGTCCAAAAGTAGTGGACTGATTTGAAAATAATTTAGCAAATGTTTCTTGGGGTCACCTCTAACTTCAAAGATTGTTCAAATCATTCTGATCTGTTTGGAAAAAAGGCTTTCATAGTGCAGGGCTTGTTTCCTTTATATGTATATATAGTGAAAACTTTAAAAAACTTATTGTCAAAAGTATAGGCCTTATTTTGAAATAACCTGGTACAAGTATTTGCTTTTGTGGCCCTTTACCAAGACTGTTGAAATCATTCAGATTTGTTGAATAGCATGGTCACCAGGGTTCCTTGTATGCATAGAGTTCGAATATTGAAAACTCTTTACTGTGCTATAATAAATCAGGTGAGCGATCCAGGGCCATCATGGCCCTCTTGTTTCAATTATAGTGAAATTACACTTCTATTTGTCTAGCTATGACCAGTTTTGTACCAGACTTCTTTGAAGCATTTGAGTCATAGAATAGCTTATTAGGGAAAAGGTTAAAAAGGTTTGGTTTGTTACCAAAAACTTAACCCTTCCCTGATAAGTAAAAGTCCAATTGAAGTAAATAAAAAGAAGTTGAAAACAGTGTGAGAAAAGGTGAAAAAGCGTCTGCATTTTGGAAAGGGTTAAATAGTATGATATATCTACATATCTGCGGGGGATATCAATTCTACGAATTTGCTTGTTATACGAGTATTCTAGAGCGATATATCTTTTAATCCTTTCAGTTTGGGAAAAGAGTATATCAGTTATTTGCAAAGTAGTGCAGAATCAGGGTCTGCCTTGTCATATATAAATGCTTTGCAGAATACTGCCGAAAACATATGTTCAAAAAGTGATTAATACGTTTGGGAAATTCAGCACTGAACAGGTTAACGTATTGTACCATATTTTATTCTAAATGTTTGACCACTATACCATACCTCTCCCTCTAGGTTGTTATTAAGGCAAAAATAGTTTACTGGGTGGCCTTTTCATAAGTTTTATTATGCCCCCTTCGAAGAAGAGAGGTATATTGCTTTGCACATGTCGGTCCGTCCGTCCGTTCTGGTGACCAAGTACTTTGGTGACCGAGTACTTAAGTGACCGAGTACTTGTGGGGTGTGGTGTTCTCCTAAAGCCCACGCACCACCCTTATACAGATACTTAAATAAATAGTCTAATTTGCATATTTATGTTATTCATTCCGTAAAAGGGGGTTAATTACGGAATGAAAAGCATACTTGTGTGTTGCATCCCACAAGTTTGAAACAAAAGAAATAACCCCACAAATACACTTCATGGGTACGTCCGTTCGTCCGTCTGTAGACCAAAGATTGTCTAAGTGATAACTCAACAATGCCTGGACCTATGGTCCTCAAACTTGATTTGGAGGTTGGACCTGACCAATAAATTATCCCTATTTATTTTAAAGTTACTGGGTCAAAGGTCAAGGTCACAGTGACTTTGAACGCGAAAATCATTTTAACCTTGTCCGAGTGATAACAATGCCTGGACCTATGGTCCTCAAACTTGACGTGGAGCTTGGGCCTGACCAGTAGATGAACATAATGTTTGACAAACATCTCTTGTTTATACTTGTTTGCCTTTCTGAATATTAAGGATAACTTTATTTAACAGTCCATATAACATTTAAAGCCGAAGTTTTAGTTCGAAATATTTTATTATCTTTTCAGGCATAAATCTGTGGGAAATTAAGGTAGTATAATCATGGATGGATATTCACTTGGAATCATTTTTTTTCCGTTATAATTCAGAATTCGAGCAAGCGGCTGTTTTTTGCTTAGAAAAGGCATTTGAGTTTACCTCTTGTAAGCCTAAAACTTTTATTTTTGATGAAACAGAATTTCTACAGTTATTGCAGTACTGTGCGACTTTTAAAACTGATGTGAATGTAATCAAAGAAATTCAGATGGACAATGTTTTTGTTTTGTAGTTTGTTTCTGATAAAGTAATGGTTTTTAGATCACCTTTTGTGCTCAAGGTGAGCTATTGTGATCTGTCACTGTTCGTCTGTCGTCCGTTCACAATTTCACAAAATCAACATTTCCTGCTAAACCATTGGATAGAGTTTGATCAAACTGGGCTAGAATGTTCCTTATATGAAGTTCTTTCACTAATTGCCATTATCGCTGAAAGTGTCTTAAATAGCCAATTCTCAGGTGAGCGATCCATGACCTCATGGCCCTCTTATTTAATAAACTTCTTGTCTGAAAACCACAAGGCCTAGGTCTTCCAAATTTGGTATGTAGGTTCACCTGGTTGACCCCTACCAAGAATGTTCAAATTATACCCCTGGGTCAAAGATTTCACTTCATTTACAAAGTCATATAGGGAAAAACTTAAACATATATCTTGTATGAAACTACAAGTCTTGACCTTTGATATTTCATATGTAGCTTTATCTAATGGATTTCTATAAAGATTGTTCAAATTATATCCCTGGGGTTAAAAGTTGCCTTCAAAATCTTCATATCTGAAACTAGTAGACTCTGTTCATTGATATTTTGTATGTAGCTGCATCTTGTATGCCTTCATCAATATTGTTTAAGTTGTATCCATGGGGTCAAAATTTACCCCAACCTAGACTCATATTGGGAGAAACTTTAAACATATTCTAGTCTAAAAGTAGAAGGGGCCCTTGTCTTTGATATTTGGTATGTAGCTCCATCTAGTGGGAATCTACCAGTTTTTCCAAATAATGGCCCCATCTGGGACTGTCACTATTTTATTCAAAAAATACCTTATGAATATTAATTAACTGAAAAACTAAAGAAATAGCCTATGAATCTATGACATTTCTGCCATAACACACAGTGTATATTTGGGTCTACAACATCCTAGTAGCAAACGGAGCAGACCCAAATCAGACAAGTGCTGATTTAGATCGACTCTGTATCAAAAGGTGTAAATACTTTCACACACACACACACACACACACACATATATATATATATATATATATATATATATATATATATGAGTATGTGGAGTAGAGAGTTAATTTAATTATATTCTCTGAGCCAATATACGTTTACATTGTGCTGTTCACAAGAAGTTTAAAGGGCAAGGTTACTATGGCCTTTTTATGTTTTACAAACATGTTTTGTTTATCAGAGATGACAAACAAGGAGTTTCTCCTTTATTTGCCAAGAAACATGGCTATTGATTTATCTAATGGAAGCCTTTTGAGCACACCTTTGCACGAAGTGCAAGGTGAGCTATCGTGATCACATTTTGTCCGGCTTACGTGCGTCGGCAACATGTGCCCTTGTTAACACTCTACATTTTGCATTCGATCTTCATGAAAGTTTATCAGAACATTCATCTCTATCAAACCTTGGACAAGTTCGAAACGGGGCCATATGAGGTCAAAAATTAGGACACTAGGTCAAATTGAAGGGAAATCTTAACTCTGGAGGCCACATTTACAACTTGAGCATGTTGAAACTTTATCAGAATGTTGAACTGAATGATATCTAGGCCAAGTTCGAATATGGGTCATGCCGTGTCCAAAACTAGGTCACTAGGCCTAATTGAAGGAAAATCTTTGATGCTGCATATTTTGCTTCAGCATCTTGAAATTTTGTCAGAATGTTTGTTTGAAATATATCTAGGTCAAGTTCGAATACGGGTCATATTGGGTCAGAAACTAAGTCAATAAAGGAAAATATTGTTCAAACTCCAGAGGCCGCATCTTTACTTTGAGCATGTAGAAACTTTGTCAGAATGTTGTCTTGATGCTATCTAGTCCATGTCGGAATATGGGTCATATCGGGTATAATAATATAGACCAGAGGTCAGCCTCTATCAGATTCCTTCAAGCCATGTTGATTGGTAAAAAAACATGGCCGCCAGGGCGTGGGGCTGTTATGCTGTATATGGCTTCTATGAAGATTTTAAAAATCTTCTCATCCTAAAGAATGTGGCCGTTTGTTTTGACTTATAGCAGTGGAGCAATAACGAATCTCTTGGACCTCTTGTTTAAGTTAAATGTAATAAAATATGTTCTGAGTTCATGTGTTTCATATTGTTATTTCAAACATCAGTTTAATTTCTGAAGTTAAGTAATCTTTAGCAAGCTAGCAAAGTGTTGTCTGCTCGAATGTTAAGTCTTCAAATTTTAAAATACCAACTATATTCTCTTTATCTGAAAAAAGCACCATCTGAGTGTCAAACATTTTAGGTCCTGTTAGGATGCGTTACTTGGTGTCAAGTCTTGACCAAAACTAATTGCGAATGTTAGCAAAGATTTGTCCTGCGCATACTAAAGATTAAAAAAGGCAAACATTTGCCCAATTGTAATTTGGCAAATGCCATATTTATACTCAACACACTCTGATATACCTTTGATACTGATGAATTTACAGTTTCCAGCAAATTAACCAACTAATCACATGGTGTCTGATTCAGTAACCAGATCTAATTTACATCTTAGTATTGCAACAGAGGATAGGTATTGATTGACTGACTGACTGATTGGAGTTTAATGCTGTTTTCAACAGTATTTCAGTCAAATCAGGGCTGTCGGTTACCCTGTCCATGTGTTTCCTGGCTTTCTCAGACCTGTATACTCCATACAAATTTCTTCCCAAGTAACTGGCTGCTTTGCCACTTAGATTATTTTAGCCAGATGAGATAAAAACATCAGCAATAAATGTTTTAAATGAGACAGACTTGTTATAAACATGTACAAACTACTGGTTTTGATATGAGTCGGGAACAGAGTGAGTTAAAATAATCCGACCACAGCATAACTGCTACATGCACCAAACATTAAAAATGTTTTGCAAATATTCCATCTATATTCTCTTTTTTCGATTATTGTGAGGACACTTGTCCATACAATAATATGCGACAAAGAGAGAAAAACACTGTTCACACAGATTTATAATCTCTCATTTGTCTTGAGGTGACATGACCTCACTTTGGGTAAAAAAAAGAGAGTGAAAACTATTATGAGGACATGAAGTCTACAGCGTGTCTCTCATTTGTGGTTAATTAATGTATGCAAGGCTACCCGGAACGGTATAAGGTGTGAGTATAGCATACTTAAAAACGCAAGAGAGTAGTGAGTTAAACTACCGGAAATGGTTGTCCTCGGATAGCTAGATAGAGAGATAAAGAGAGAGGAGAGACGAGGAGAGAGAGAGAGAGGAGAGGAGAGAGAAGAGAGAGAGAGAAGAGAGAGAGAGAGAGAGAGGAGAGAGGGAGAAGAGAGAGAGAGAGAGAGAGAGAGAGAGGAGAGGAGAGAGGGAGGGAGGGGAGGGAGGGAGGGAGGGAGGGGAGGGGAGGAGGAGGGGAGGGAGGGGAGTGAGGGGAGGGAGGGAGGGAGGGAGGGAGGGAGGAGAGAGAGAGAGAGGGAGAGGAGAGGAGAGAGAGAGAGAGCGAGAGAGAAGAGAGAGCGAGAGAGAGAGAGCGAGAGAGAGAGAGCAGAGAGAGAGAGACAAAAAACAGAGAGAGAGAGAGAGAATCCTTCAGTTTACTTCCGCATATAGTTACGTTTGCTGTACGATATCACAGGTTAAAATATCGGCTAGTGTTCACCATTTCCAAATTTGAATATTTTCTTTCATTTTTCAAGGCATATTTCGTAACTTATCCCGTGTATCTCGATAAGTAAGCACGTACAAACCACCTAATCCACCTTACCTGATATATACCTGATATATTATAATATACTCATCAAACCCACTTTCAGAATTAACATACATATTATAACCATTTTTGATCATGTTCTGAACTGTGTGCAAAGGTATATGCATTACTATGCAAAACATGCACTTTCATCAACAATAAGTGTGTACTATTTATGTCAACATGTGTGTTTTCACGAAACAAATCTTAACTTCGGTGAGACAGTGGTGCAGTGGGTTAGAACGTCGAACTCTCTCACCAAATGTCCCAGGTTCGAAATCCCATCATGAGCGGGTTCTGCCTATCGCCACTTTTCCACACAGACGGCGCGAGTAATGGTTATGTCTCCGGGAAAGCAGACATCGAGCGTGAATAATATAAGCTGAAAGTTTGTTTCGCAATTTAATGTAAAGTAAATGAGTTCAAACCAAACTTGGGTGAAAAGTCATGTATGTCATTATATTTATATACATTGACAAAATGTAAAGATCATGTCAATATTACCGAGTAATACAAATCGCGAAGATATTGTACAAAGGTCACTATAAGGTCAACAATGTCGAGTAATAAATTATTTAAATTAAAACAAATATTTATAATAAGTGAAGCCACGCCACACAAAAGTCGACCTTAAGGATTGCGTGACCAGTGAAGATCTAGATCAGCCTTCTCGTCTGTGCACTTTGATCGGGGTCTATCTTTGTTGTACAATACTCGATTTGAAATCTATACAAAGCCTAGAGAGATTTATTAGTTTTATCTAGTCCAACCTTTTAAGAAGCGAAACCATCTTGGTAACAACTGTTTTCCATTTCTCCAATTATGACAATTATGACGAAACTAAATGGAAAATTTAATTAATAAGATGGGATGGACATCACTATGGAAAAAAATATTTTCGAGAAGTTCTCCTTTTCCTACCACGTTTTCCAACGATGTCTAATTCAAACAAAAGTTATACCATGGAACATACTAACCAATT
>JASEVX010000228.1:0-63322 GCA_031761405.1 Serripes groenlandicus | reverse complement strand
ATTTTCTTTAATTATCTCATAAATAAAGTGGTTTTTTTTCAAGTAAAATATACCACAATTTTGTTCAAGTAGAATGTCAAGGCTAAGGTAATGGATGGCAATTAAAATCGACATAATGCATTCATATGCATGTCAGGTATTGTTACATTTTGGTATAAAGAGGTTAGCCTGTACATGGAGATTTGAACTAGGCTTACATTGCAAAGAGTAAACAATTAGCCCCAAGATATGTTGTAGAAAAGTTTGGATACTATGTACATTAATGGCAAAAGACATGCCAAATTACACCTTCTATAGAATTAAGCACAAACAATGTCAATTTATAAGCTAAAAAGGAACCATTTTGAGAATTTCGGACTTAAAATGACTTGAACTTGAACTTAAATAGTTCATTGTTGTTACATGTATGTCAAATTGAATTGCCTATATACATCAAGCAAACGCCGAGTCAGATTCTTGAATGAATTAAATAATACAATTTTGTTTATAAAATGCTAGTTTTCCCGTCTATCTATTTCGCTTGTTACCATATGCCCCTCATTTATATGTCGGATGAAAATAGAAATGCTAACCTTTATGGCAATGGATCATTTTTGTTATCTTTATACTCACCTTAAATGTCGTGTTTTGCTCTAATTACAAAGATACACCTTTTCGTAGCAACTATACAGAGTGTGTGTATAGCTAGAACATACATCACTGATAGACATTCGCAATAAACATTTGCGATTTAAGTATCGTATATAATAACATACTAATAGGTGACAGATAAAAATGTTCACAATGTATGATATTTACAATTTTACTACATCTTTTTGTAAAATGTTCAAATAGGGTTTTCAAATCCTTTAAACTAGGTGGAACAAGCACTACAACATCAAGCCCGGATACTACAAACAGCAATTCGACAAGCAGCCGCCAAACTTCATCGTACAACGGTTCGCCAAGTAACAATGATACTTCGTCTAGTAGTGCAATAACAAGCCCTGCTACTCCTTACAGCAGCCCCGCTACAACGAATAATACTTCTGACAGCGGTATGACAACAAGCCTTCCTACTCCTAACAGCAGCCCTTCTACAACCAATAATACTTCTGACAGCAGTATGACAACACGCCCTGCTACTCCTTACAGCAGTCCCACTATAACCAATAATACTTCTGACAGCAGTATGACAACACGCCCTGCTACTCCTTACAGCGGCCCAAATACAACCAATAATACTTCTGGCAACAGTATGACAACACACCCTGCTACTCTTTACAGCAGCCCCACTACAACCAATAATACTTCTGGCAACAGTATGACAACAAGCCCTGCTACTCCTTACAGCAGCCCCACTACAACCAATAATACTTCTGGCGGCAGTATGACAACAAGCCCTGCTACTCCTTACAGCAGCCCCACTACAAACAATACTACTTCTGGCAGCAGTATGTCAACAAGCCCTGCTACTCCTTACAGCAGCCCAACTACAACCAATAATAATTATGGCAGCAGTATAACGACAAGCCATGCTACTCCTTACAGCAGCCACACTACAACCAATAATACTTCTGACAGCGGTATGACATCAAGCCCTCCTCCCTACAGCAGCCCCACTACAGCCAATGATAATTATGGCAGCAGTATGACAACAAGCTCTGCTACTACCTACAACAGCAATACAACAAACAATGCTATTTCAGCCAAAACAACATCAGGCCCGAATACGACGTTCAGCAGCTCGACAACAATCCAAACGGTATCGGTTAGTAGTACTACACCAAGCCCTAATAGCAAGTCCAGCAGTACGATAACAAGCCCTGTAAATATAACCAACAGAATGACAACAAACACGACATCAATCACTGATACTTCGTACAGCAATATGTTAAAAAGCCAGTTTACGTCTGTCAGCAGTACAATAACTAGCTCCGATACCTCGTTTAGCAGCACGACATCAGATCCTGTATCTTCTTACATCAGTACGACAGCTAGCACACCTACTTCGGACTACACTACTACGACAACAAGTCCTGTAACTTTGTACAACATATCGACAATTCCTATTACTGTATACACCCGTGCAACATCTAACCAGATTAGTACGGACAGCAGTGCAGAAACATTGCCTAGCAGAACAACAACATACCCTGATACCTCGGACGGCACTACAATCGGTTAGTTTAAAAATACATTATTATTCCAACGCTTATTCTCAATTTCTAATAGTCCTTTAATAACTTTTGTCTTAGATTTATACTAACATAATTATGTTTCTTCATATATACATCACGTGTTGTGTGTTTCACGTGGGCGGTTATTTATATAGTAGAATTACTCTCTAACAATTTGAAGTGTTTGTATAGAGTTTTAGATATATATTTAAATGTTCATTAAGAAATAAAATCATTCAAGACTACCTTTATTTTGGTTTTCACGGAAATTACTTACGAAATGAGTTTCCACGAAAGCAATAACACATTTTTAAACACAATCATAGATTCTTAAAAGAAAGCCATGGTAATGTAAATATTTGAAATATATGACTGATTTCTGCGTAGCTAGTCTTGCGTCAATAACGTGGACATCAGGACTATCAATTAGTTATATCAAATCAACAAGCACTGTCATTGCACAGAAGCCCACAGGGAAGACTGGACATGCCCAACTGTGCGGCCTCTATAAATAAAGTCTTTATTATTATTATATCCCAACAACAAAGTTGGGGGATATATTGTTTTTGCACGGTTTCTTATTATTATTATTATTTTTCTTCTTCTTTACCTCCAATTTGTCCGGAGTTTTTCTAGGAGATGTATGGCGGGATGTTTATGAAAATTGGCACAAACATAGGTTTCGGCCTGAAGTTGCGCAAGTGGGTTTTAGAATTTTCAAGATGGCCGCCATTTTCGAACGGGAAGCCGTCAAAAATCAAAAAAATTCAGTCCGTCATTTGTCCCGCCTAGTTCTCCTACAATGTATAACATATTGATGCCAAACTTAGTAGAAAGAATCGACACCACATAATATTGTGTGTGCCAAAACAGGAGGTAACTCCGTTGGTTTTTACCAGAGTTATGCCCATTTTTACACAACCGCCATCAAACATCAAGAAATTTCCGTCCGTATTGTCCGGCCTACTTCTCCTACACCGTATAAGATATTGATGCCAAACTTGGTAGAAATAATCAGCAGCACATGATATTGTGTGCGCCCCAAAAACAGGTAACTCCGTTCGTATTTCCCGGAGTTATGCCCCTTTTTATACTTAAAAAATCTTCGAAACCTCAACAAACCTTAAAATGCTCCGATTTCTATGAAATTTGGTTTTCAAGTACATATAGGTGTGGCGAGTTCATTCCCGTTATCCAAATTTTATCCCGCGGCGGCCATTTTTTATTCAAAATGGCAGCCCAAAACCTTAAAATGCTCCGATTTTGATGAAAAAAGTTTTCAAGTAGATATAGGTGTGGCGAGTTCATTTCCGATATAGAATTTTTATCCAGCGGTGTCGATTTTATATTCAAAATGGCCGCCTTATACTAAAAATGTTCAGATTTTGATGATATTTGGTTTTCAAGTAGATATAGGTCTGGCGAGTTCATTTCCGGCATCCAAATTTTATCCCCCGGGGGCCATTTTTTTTTAAAAATGGCCGCTTAAACTTAAAAATGCTAAAATTTCAATGAAATTTATGTTTTCAAGTAAATGTAAATTTTATTCCGCTATGGCCATTTTTTATTCAAAATGGCCGCCAAAACCTAAAACCTTAAAATGCTCCGATTTTGATGAAATTTGGTTTTCAAGTACATATAGGTGTGGCGAGTTCATTCCCGCTATCCAAATTTTATCCCGCGGTGGCCATTTTAAATTCAAAATGGCCGCCTAAATCTAAAAATGCACCGATTTCTATGAAATTTGGTTTTTAAGTACATATAGGTGTGGTGAGATCATTTCCGGTATCGAAATTTTATCCCGACGCTGCCATTTTTTATTCAAAATGGCCGCCTTCAAGTAAAAATCCTCCGATTTTGATGAAATTTGGTTTTCAAGTAGATATAGGTGTGGTGAGTTCATTTCCGATATCGAATTTTTATCCAGCGGTGTCGATTTTATATTCAAAATGGCCGCCTTATACTAAAAATGTTGAGATTTTGATGATATTTGGTTTTGAAGTAGATATAGGTCTGGCGAGTTCATTTCCGGCATCCAAATTTTATCCCCCGGGGGCCATTTTTTTTTAAAAATGGCCGCTTAAACTTAAAAATGCTCAAATTTCAATGAAATTTATGTTTTCAAGTAAATGTAAATTTTATTCCGCTATGGCCATTTTTTATTGAAAATGGCCGCCAAAACCTAAAACCTTAAAATGCTCCAATTTTGATGAAATTTGGTTTTCAAGTACATATAGGTGTGGCGAGTTCATTCCCGCTATCCAAATTTTATCCCGCGGTGGCCATTTTAAATTCAAAATGGCCGCCTAAAACTAAAAATGCACCGATTTCTATGAAATTTGGTTTTTAAGTACATATAGGTGTGGTGAGATCATTTCCGGTATCGAAATTTTATCCCGAGGCTGCCATTTATTATTCAAAATGGCCGCCTTCAACTAAAAATCCTCTGATTTTGATGAAATTTGGTTTTCAAGTAGATATAGGTGTGGCGAGTTCATTTCCGATATAGAATTTTTATCCAGCGGTGTCGATTTTATATTCAAAATGGCCGCCTTATACTAAAAATGTTGAGATTTTGATGATATTTGGTTTTGAAGTAGATCTAGGTCTGGCGAGTTCATTTCCGGTATCGAAATGTTATCTCGTGGTGGCAATTTGCCGGTTGGGGATATATATGTGACTTGCTTGCAATCACAATCAGCACTTGTTATTATTAATATTATTTTAACCACAAGTCTGGTATTTGTTTTAGATTGTGGCAAACATGAACATATATCAATTGGCGCCAGTACATCTGTTAATGCAACGGTGACGTACATCTGTCACATTGGCTATAGACTAATTGAAAATTACACGAATGATGTTATCTAATTGCAGCTGAGAGTTGTTATGTTGAAATGAAATAGGTTTCTTGATAGCAATCTTATATTCTCTAAAGGTGATAATGATACTTTTGATAGTAGTGTAAGTAAATTGTGTCAATGTTATTGAACTAAAGATTGTCACGTATGTCAAATATTCATACCAAATCATTTCTTTCTGAAAAGCGACATTTTCGTATCAAAACAGACTTATAACCATCTGAGAGAGATTACTTTACAGTTGTTGATGTTTGGCCTTTTCAGACTGTGGTCATCCCTTGAATATAACGAATGGCATGGTATATTATACAATTACAACCTTCAATGCAACGGTGAAATTTATATGTGACATTGGTTATAGACTTATCGGAAACAACTCGAATACATGTGATGAGAGCGGTAGATGGATTGGTGATATTCCGGAATGTCAGTTAGTGGGTACGTCATAGTATTGCTATTATTATTTATTTAACCACAAGCTTTGACGTAATAACACCTATACATGAGGCATTAGTTATCATCTAATCGGAGAAAAACACGTCTTGATGAATTGATAATGGTATATGGATTTGTGATATTCAGAAATATCAGAAAGATCGATGCAATACGTTATGATGTCACAACATTAAATGCAACACTCACCTATGTAAAACATTTTGCATTGGTTATTATCTAATTGCAGCTTACACTTGTTATGTTAAAATGTAATACAATTAATGAAAGCAATCTAATGTTTTTTACGAAGAGAATGATAATATCGATATTCTTGTAAGTAAATTGAGTCCTTTTCATTCGAATTAAGATGATCATGCATGCCAATATTTCATATCAAATCAACACTTACTGTACTAATGACATTATTGTATTCACATGTCTGAATAAAGACTTTAAAATTATATGTGACAGATAACTTTGGAAGTGTTGATGAGACATTAGTTATAATCTCATCGGAGAAAACACGACTTCGTGTATTGAGAACGGTATATTGGTTGGTGAAATTCAGAAATATCATACTCTTGGGAAGTAAGTTCAGGATTCAATTAGTAATGAAGTCATTATTGGATCAAAACAACTTAAACAGGTAAATCTCACGATTGAAAATTGACATAAATTCATAGGGGACAGATGAATTTACAGCTGTTGATGGTTGTTGTTGTTTTCAGACTGTGGACAACCATTGAATATAACGAAGGGCATGGTCTATTTTAACCAGACAACCGTGTATGCCACGGTGACATATATCTGTGACATTGGATTTGAACTAATCGGAAACACAACGAATACATGTGGTTGGAACGGAAAATGGGTTGGTGGTATTCCGGCATGTCAGATAATGATACCCATTAATGTTATAAATTATTATACGACACTGTTTGACGTAACAGAGACATTAAATATCAAATAATCGGAGAAAACACGATTTCATGTAATGAGAATGATTAATGGGTTGGCGATATTGGAAAAACATCGGAAAGAAAGTAAGTTAGTTTATGATGCAATGATGTCACACTATAAGTACACGCAACAGTTACAAAGTTGTAAGTTACATCTGACATTGGTAAACATCTATTTTTAGCTAAGAGTTACTATGTTGAAATTTGATGTATTTTGTATAACAATCTTATATTTTGAACGGAAAAAATGGTTTACAATTATATGTGACCGATACATTTACAGTTGTTGGGGTTTGGCTTTTTCAGACTGTGGACATCCCTTGAATATATCGAATTGCGCGATATTTTATACACAAACAACCTATGGTGCAGTTGTGGCGTATACGTGTGACATTGGTTATAAACTAGTCGGAAAGAACTGGAATACTTGTGATGAGAGCGGTACATGGAATGAGGATATTCCGGAATGTCAGATAATGGGTATGTAATTGCATCACTGTTATTATTAATGAATTGAGAATGGTATATGTTTTTGTGATATTCAGAAGTATCAGAACGGTGGTAAGTGACTTTCTGATGCAATAAGTTATTATGATACATACCTACATGCAATAGTCACGTATGTAAAACATGTTGCATTGGTTATTATCTAATTACAGCTGAGAGATGTTATTACGGAGCAATTGATGAACTGCATCACAAATATATATATACCTTTACTTTCATATCTATTCTATCATTATTTTGTTATAGTTTTGCCCTGTAATTGGCTGCGGCTTTAAGACAACCAGCAAACAGATAAAACAAAGGGGGCTGCTCAAAATGTCAACAGCTAGCCAACCAAAAGCCCAAATTAGGCATCAAAAACACAAATTAATAAATGAACTGTTCAAAATGTTAATAGCAAGGCCAAATAAGGCTGTATCATATATAACATTGAATCAGAAGGAGACTGAAATGTCATCTGTAAAATCATAAACACTTTCAACTTCGCTGGCCGCCACACACATAAGGCATATCAAGTTTATCACATATTTGTGCTGTCCATTGAATGTTCACACTGTAAAGCCGCGCCGAATTTTGTAATTCACGTAGTTTATACTAGCCACTCGAGTCCCAATCATGGTCTTCAATGTTGGTCTGAAACAAACATTCGCAGAGAAATATCATGTTGTACATTTTATTACCAAGTATTTTACTCTGCCTTCTTGAGAGAAGAGGGTGCGTTTAAACAAAAATTGCAGCAGAAACAAGTTATTTACGCCGAGGAATGTGAAAAAACGGTTGAAGTGTAGAAATAGCAACAATCATGAGAAATCCCCGTGTACAGACAAAACACTCACGAAGGCAGAGGCGGACAAAACCAACAATTGCCCGCAATAACACGTTACTATCCATAATGGATAGATGTATTTATGTTTAAATGTAATACAATTAATGATAGCATTCTTATATTTCTTTAAAAAGAGAATGATAATTTCGATATTCTTTTAAGTAGATTGAGTCCTTCTTATTGCAATCATGACGATCATGCATGCCGATATTTCATATCAAATCAACACTTACTGTACGAAGGATATTGTTGTATTAACACGTCTGAATAAAGACTTTATAATTATACGTGACAAATAACTTTAGAGTCGTTGATGGTTGGCTTTTTCAGAGTGTCCGCAGCCAAGGAATATTATAAATGGCATCATATATTATACAAATACAACCTTTGGTGCAACGGCGACGTATACATGTGAAATTGGTTATAGACTCATCGGAAACAACACAAGTACATGTGATGAAAGCGGTTCATGGGTTGGTGATATTCCGGCATGTCAGAAAGTGGGTATGTTACAGCATTTATGTTATTTATTATAATACAAGAATGTTTGACGTAGTAGTGACATGCGCATGAGACATTAGCTAGCATCTAATCGGAGAAACACGACTACATGTATTTATAATGGTATATAGTGTAGTGAAAATCAGATATATCGTACTTGTGGGAAGTAGGTTTATGATATAATCAGCTTAATGTGAATCAGTCATACGACTGTATGTATTAAGAATGGTAAAAAAGTTGCTGATATTCAGAAATATCAGAAAGATTGATTGGATTATATGATGTCACAACATTATATGCAACAGTTACATGTGCAAACCTTTTAAATTGGTCGTTTTCTAATTGCAGCTTAGAGTTGTTATGTTGAAATGTAATATATTTCATGGTATCAACATTATGTTCTTTATCAAAGAGGAAGATAATCTAGATATTTTTATATGTAAATTGTAAGCATTTCATTAAAATAAAGGCCATAATGAATGAACATTTCGCAAATCAAATCAACACTTCCTGTACTGGTTACATTATTTTATCCACACGATTGAACATAGACATTTGTTTTGACAGATAACTGTACAGCTGTAGATGCTTGTTGTTGTTTTCAGACTGTGGATATCCAAGGAATATAAAAAATGGCAGGTTATCTTTTACAAAAACAACCGTTGGTGCAACGGTAACATATGTATGTGACATTGGTTATAGATTAATCGGAAACAACACGAATACATGTGATGAGATCGGTTCGTGGGTTGGTGATATTCCGGAATGTCAGATAGTGGGTATGTCATAGCATTACTATTATTATTCAATATGCCACATGTTTTTACAAAATAATGGCACGTGCATGAGACATTAACGGAAAGAATGATAATTTCGATAGCCCTGTACTTTAATTGTGTCAATGTTGTTTAAATGATAATAAGCCTGTTTTGATATAACAATTTCTATGACAGTAAAAAGTTATTTGGTATGAATATGCGACATGCGTGATAATCTTGATTTCAAGAATATTGCCTCAATTAAAGTACAACTTTTAATGCATCTGTAAGATACATGTGACATGGTCATAGACTAATCGGAACCAACAATAATGTATTTTCTGGTTCATTGTAACATTACATGTGTTGGTAATATTCCAGAATGTCAGATAGACATGTGATACATTTCTTATTAACAATCTTATATTCTTTAACGAAAACAATGATACTTCAGATATTCTTGTAAGAGAGTTGCTTCAAGGTAATGGAGCTCAAGAGACAGTATTGTATCCACAAGATAGAAAATATACTTACTTCTGATATGTGACGGACTAATTAACAGCTGTTAATTTGTGTATAGTGGAACTGTGGAATTCCCATAAATATAACAAGGTATATTTTACCGATACAATCTTTAATATATATTGATTGATTGGTGTTGAACGCCGTTTTCAACAATTGTTCAGTCATATCACGGGGAACAGTTCACCTGAATGCGTTTTCTGGTTTTCCCACACCAGTACACCACACAACATACTTTCCAAGCAACTGGCTGCTTTTCCACATAGACTGTTAAAATGCCCATTGGTGAAAGACGAATGACGCAAGTCACAGTGACTTTGTTTAAACGTCGGAAAGAATGTTGGCCGAGCTGGGATTCGAACTCGCAACCCCTGGATTGAAAGCCCGCGTCGCTACCGACTGAGCTACCAGGGCTCGGTCGTTAAATATATTTGGGACAATGGTTATAAACTAAATGGAGACACCACGATAACATGCGATGTGATCGGTGCATGGTTTGGTAATGTTCCGAAGTGTGAGATAGTGGGTATGTAAAAGCATTACAGTTATTTATCAAAGGAATCACCACATTTCACTCAATAATGACATATGCACGTGACATTGGTCAAGATATATTAATGGAAATATTATAGTGAAGCCTCACGAACAAAAAGCACGCATCTTATGCATGAGATAAATGAATTGTTAGTTCAAGCCTAAACGAGAACGGTGCATAGAAAGCTGATATGTTATTTGATTATGTAATTAGATGTGACCTCACACTAGCAATACAATACAATACAATACAATGCGAAACAGTGACACATGTAAACATACACCATTTGCAATTGCTAAATATATTCCTTGCCATCAATGTTGTATTCTTTAATGAAAGGAGAGTAATGTATAGTCTAGTTTCGTATTTGAAATAGTTTAATATAGTTCGCCCCTAGCTAAGCAGACAATGTTATAATTGCGTCATCGTAATTGTAATCAAGACCATCATATACACTCAACAACTTCTCTAAGTGATCAACTTCTAATTTAAAGTGTTCACTACTTAACTGTAGTTGAGTACTGATTTGATGTCCGTTATAGCCACTAAACAATAGGTTTTCAAAGAAAATGGAAATTCAATCTGTTTAAGACCTAACATATAATGTTAAAAAAAAAGGAAGAGTTTTGTACCAAATGCATAAACATTATTTTTACCGCAAATACCATCAGTTTATACAAAATATCTATTCAAAATGGCCAATACTTAAGGAAATACAATAAAATGTTAAACATAAAGTGTTTCTTCAAACCCTAGAAAACATGAAAACGTAATCAATGTTCCTAGTTTGTGAAATTGCCTCCCTTTTAAAAAGAAATATAATAAAACTTCTAAATGGTTACATTTTGCATGTAGGATATACAAATGTATGAAATTGTTACGAAACAGTTTGTTATGGCAAGGCATATTTGCAATAAACAGGACAGAGGTATAACTGGAGAAATGTTTTCTAAATGTCTAGTTAAAACTTGTCATTGAATTATTATGTAAAGGCTAAGGTAATGGATGGCAATTAAAATCGACATAATGCATTCATATGCATGTCAGGTATTGTTACATTTTGGTATAAAGAGGTAAGCCTGTACATGGAGATTTAAACTAGACTTGCATTGCAAATAGTAAACAATTAGCCCCAAGATATGTTGTAGAAAGGTTTGGATACTGTGTGCATTAATGGCATAATACATGTGGTTTGAACGGTAAATGGGTTGGTGGTATTCCGGCATGTCAGATAATGGGTATGTAACAACATTAATGTTATAACTTATTATACGACAATGTTTGACGTGACAGAGACATGTACATGAGACATTAAATATTATATAATCGGAGAAAACACGATTTCATGTAATGATAATGCTTTATGGGTTGGCGATATTCGAAAAACATAGGAAATAAAGTAAGTTAGTTTATGATGCAGTGAGTTGTGATGTCACACTATAAGTACCCGCAACAGTTACAAAGTTGTAAGTTACATCTGACATTGGTAAAAATTTATTTGTAACTAAGAGTTACTATGGTGAATTTGATGTATTTTGTATAACAACCTTATATTTTAAACGGATATTAATATACTGTTTTAAGTAAATAGTGTCAATGACAATAACATCACTATTTACTGTTAAATCGACATTATTGCATCAAAAAGGGTTTACAATAATATGTGGCAGATACATTTACAGTTGTTGGGGTTTGGCTTTTTCAGACTGTGGACATCCCTTGAATATATCGAATTGCGCGATATTTTATACACAAACAACCTATGGTGCAGTTGTGGCGTATACGTGTGACATTGGTTATAAACTAGTCGGAAAGAACTGGAATACTTGTGATGAGAGCGGTACATGGAATGAGGATATTCCGGAATGTCAGATAATGGGTATGTAATTGCATCACTGTTATTATTAATGAATTGAGAATGGTATATGTTTTTGTGATATTCAGAAGTATCAGAACGGTGGTAAGTGACTTTCTGACGCAATAAGTTATTATGATACATACCTACATGCAATAGTCACGTATGTAAAACATGTTGCATTGGTTATTATCTAATTACAGCTGAGAGATGTTATTACGGAGCAATTGATGAACTGCATCACAAATATATATATACCTTTACTTTCATATCTATTCTATCATTATTTTGTTATAGTTTTGCCCTGTAATTGGCTGCGGCTTTAAGACAACCAGCAAACAGATAAAACAAAGGGGGCTGCTCAAAATGTCAACAGCTAGCCAAACAAAAGCCCAAATTAGGCATCAAAAACACAAATTAATAAATGAACTGTTCAAAATGTTAATAGCAAGGCCAAATAAGGCTGTATCATATATAACATTGAATCAGAAGGAGACTGAAATGTCATCTGTAAAATCATAAACACTTTCAACTTCGCTGGCCGCCACACACATAAGGCATATCAAGTTTATCACATATTTGTGCTGTCCATTGAATGTTCACACTGTAAAGCCGCGCCGAATTTTGTTATTCACGTAGTTTATACTAGCCACTCGAATCCCAATCATGGTCTTCAATGTTGGTCTGAAACAAACATTCGCAGAGAAATATCATGTTGTACATTTTATTACCAAGTATTTTACTCTGCCTTCTTGAGAGAAGAGGGTGCGTTTAAACAAAAATTGCAGCAGAAACAAGTTATTTACGCCGAGGAATGTGAAAAAACGGTTGAAGTGTAGAAATAGCAACAATCATGAGAAATCCCCGTGTACAGACAAAACACTCACGAAGGCAGAGGCGGACAGAACCAACAATTGCCCGCAATAACACGTTACTATCCATAATGGATAGCTGTATTTATGTTTAAATGTAATACAATTAATGATAGCATTCTTATATTTCTTTAAAAAGAGAATGATAATTTCGATATTCTTTTAAGTAGATTGAGTCCTTCTTATTGCAATCATGACGATCATGCATGCCGATATTTCATATCAAATCAACACTTACTGTACGAAGGATATTGTTGTATTAACACGTCTGAATAAAGACTTTATAATTATACGTGACAAATAACTTTAGAGTCGTTGATGGTTGGCTTTTTCAGAGTGTCCGCAGCCAAGGAATATCATAAATGGCATCATATATTATACAAATACAACCTTTGGTGCAACGGCGACGTATACATGTGAAATTGGTTATAGACTCATCGGAAACAACACAAATACATGTGATGAAAGCGGTTCATGGGTTGGTGATATTCCGGCATGTCAGATAGTGGGTATGTTACAGCATTTATGTTATTTATTATAATACAAGAATGTTTGACGTAGTAGTGACATGCGCATGAGACATTAGCTAGCATCTAATCGGAGAAACACGACTACATGTATTTATAATGGTATATAGTGTAGTGAAAATCAGATATATCGTACTTGTGGGAAGTAGGTTTATGATATAATCAGCTTAATGTGAATCAGTCATACGACTGTATGTATTAAGAATGGTAAAAAAGTTGCTGATTGATTGGATTATATGATGTCACAACATTATATGCAACAGTTACATGTTCAAACCTTTTAAATTTGTCTTTTTCTAATTGCAGCTTAGAGTTGTTATGTTGAAATGTAATATATTTCATGGTATCAACATTATGTTCTTTATCAAAGAGGAAGATAATCTAGATATTTTTATATGTAAATTGTAAGCATTTCATTAAAATAAAGGCCATAATGAATGAACATTTCGCAAATCAAATCAACACTTCCTGTACTAGTTACATTATTTTATCCACACGATTGAATATAGACATTTGTTTTGACAGATAACTGTACAGCTGTAGATGCTTGTTGTTGTTTTCAGACTGTGGATATCCAAGGCATATAAAAAATGGCACGTTATCTTTTACAAAAACAACCGTTGGTGCAACGGTAACATATTTATGTGACATTGGTTATAGATTAATCGGAAACAACACGAATACATGTGATGAGATCGGTTCGTGGGTTGGTGATATTCCGAAATGTCAGATAGTGGGTATGTCATAGCATTACTATTATTATTCAATATGCCACATGTTTTTACATAATAATGGCACGTGCATGAGACATTAACGGAAAGGATGATAATTTCGATAGCCCTATACTTTAATTGTGTTAATGTTGTTTAAATGATAATAAGACTGTTTTGATATAACAATTTCTATGACAGTAAAAAGTGATTTGGTATGAATATGCGTCATGCGTGATAATCTTGATTTCAAGTATATTGCCTCAATTAAAGTACAACTTTTAATGCATCTGTAAGATACATGTGACATGGTCATAGACTAATCGGAACCAACAATAATGTATTTTCTGGTTCATTGTAACATTACATGTGTTGGTAATATTCCAGAATGTCAGATAGACATGTGATACATTTCTTATTAACAATCTTATATTCTTTAACGAAAACAATGATACTTCAGATATTCTTGTAAGAGAGTTGCTTCAAGGTAATGGAGCTCAAGAGACAGTATTGTATCCACAAGATAGAAAATATACTTACTTTTGATATGTGACGGACTAATTAACAGCTGTTAATTTGTGTATAGTGGAACTGTGGAATTCCCATAAATATAACAAGGTATATTTTACCGATACAATCTTTAATACATATTGATTGATTGATTGGTGTTGAACGCCGTTTTCAACAATTGTTCAGTCATATCACGGGGAACAGTTCACCTGAATGCGTTTTCTGGTTTTCCCACACCAGTACACCACACAACATACTTTCCAAGCAACTGGCTGCTTTTCCACATAGACTGTTAAAATGCCCATTGGTGAAAGACGAATGACGCAAGTCACAGTGACTTTGTTTAAACGTCGGAAAGAATGTTGGCCGAGCTGGGATTCGAACTCGCAACCCCTGGATTGAAAGCCCGCGTCGCTACCGACTGAGCTACCAGGGCTCGGTCGTTAAATACATTTGGGACAATGGTTATAAACTAAATGGAGACACCACGATAACATGCGATGTGATCGGTGCATGGTTTGGTAATGGTCCGAAGTGTGAGATAGTGGGTATGTAAAAGCATTACAGTTATTTATCAAAGGAATCACCACATTTCACTCAATAATGACATATGCACGTGACATTGGTCAAGATATATTAATGGAAATATTATAGTGAAGCCTCACGAACAAAAAGCACGCATCTTATGCATGAGATAAATGAATTGTTAGTTCAAGCCTAAACGAGAACGGTGCATAGAAAGCTGATATGTTATTTGATTATGTAATTAGATGTGACCTCACACTAGCAATACAATACAATACAATACAATGCGAAACAGTGACACATGTAAACATACACCATTTGCAATTGCTAAATATATTCCTTGCCATCAATGTTGTATTCTTTAATGAAAGGAGAGTAATGTATAGTCTAGTTTCGTATTTGAAATAGTTTAATATAGTTCGCCCCTAGCTAAGCAGACAATGTTATAATTGCGTCATCGTAATTGTAATCAAGACCATCATATACACTCAACAACTTCTCTAAGTGATCAACTTCTAATTTAAAGTGTTCACTACTTAACTGTAGTTGAGTACTGATTTGATGTCCGTTATAGCCACTAAACAATAGGTTTTCAAAGAAAATGGAAATTCAATCTGTTTAAGACCTAACATATAATGTTAAAAAAAAAGGAAGAGTTTTGTACCAAATGCATAAACATTATTTTTACCGCAAATACCATCAGTTTATACAAAATATCTATTCAAAATGGCCAATACTTAAGGAAATACAATAAAATGTTAAACATAAAGTGTTTCTTCAAACCCTAGAAAACATGAAAACGTAATCAATGTTCCTAGTTTGTGAAATTGCCTCCCTTTTAAAAAGAAATATAATAAAACTTCTAAATGGTTACATTTTGCATGTAGGATATACAAATGTATGAAATTGTTACGAAACAGTTTGTTATGGCAAGGCATATTTGCAATAAACAGGACAGAGGTATAACTGGAGAAATGTTTTCTAAATGTCTAGTTAAAACTTGTCATTGAATTATTATGTAAAAAAAACACCAGTTATGGCGGTTGTTGAAACTGTACAATTAAGCTGCATCCGATTCTTAACCAACTAACGAGTGCTAAGACATTTTTAACTGAATTTCGATACATGAGATGAATTATCCTTGTAAAACAGATGCGTTGTCTTAAAAGAATTGTTTTCTTTTCTAGGGTCAGTTTATTAGATGCATCTGATCCCTGGTTAAATATAGTTATCTCATACGTTTAACGTACTTGTGGGAGATCATTGAACCATCTGTTGCTTAAACAATTATAATTCGTTTTAAATAACAAGGTTTTGACTTAGATTGTTTAAAGTAACATTGTGACCAATTAGAAAAGTTGTTCAGAGTATAATATATATTTATACCAAATGGACATGTACTGTCATATCGACATTGTTTCATCTACACGAATGACAATATACTTAAAATTGTAAATGACTGATATCATTACTGTGACCGTTGTTGTTTAAGACACGATTTTGTTCAAGTAGAATGTCAAGGCTAAGGTAATGGATGGCAATTAAAATCGACATAATGCATTCATGTGCATGTCAGGTATTGTTACATTTTGGTATAAAGAGGTAAGCCTGTACATGGAGATTTAAACTAGGCTTGCATTGCAAAGAGTAAACAATTAGCCCCAAGATATGTTGTAGAAAGGTTTGGATACTATGTGCATTAATGGCATAATACATGTGGTTTGAACGGTAAATGGGTTGGTGGTATTCCGGCATGTCAGATAATGGGTATGTAACAACATTAATGTTATAACTTATTATACGACAATGTTTGACGTGACAGAGACATGTACATGAGACATTAAATATTATATAATCGGAGAAAACACGATTTCATGTAATGAGAATGCTTTATGGGTTGGCGATATTCGAAAAACATAGGAAATAAAGTAAGTTAGTTTATGATGCAGTGAGTTGTGATGTCACACTATAAGTACCCGCAACAGTTACAAAGTTGTAAGTTACATCTGACATTGGTAAAAATTTATTTGTAACTAAGAGTTACTATGGTGAATTTGATGTATTTTGTATAACAACCTTATATTTTAAACGGATATTAATATACTGTTTTAAGTAAATAGTGTCAATGACAATAACATCACTTAATAACGCACTTAAATCGACATTATTGCATCAAAAAGGGTTTACAATAATATGTGGCAGATACATTTACAGTTGTTGGGGTTTGGCTTTTTCAGACTGTGGACATCCCTTGAATATATCGAATTGCGCGATATTTTATACACAAACAACCTATGGTGCAGTTGTGGCGTATACGTGTGACATTGGTTATAAACTAGTCGGAAAGAACTGGAATACTTGTGATGAGAGCGGTACATGGAATGAGGATATTCCGGAATGTCAGATAATGGGTATGTAATTGCATCACTGTTATTATTAATGAATTGAGAATGGTATATGTTTTTGTGATATTCAGAAGTATCAGAACGGTGGTAAGTGACTTTCTGACGCAATAAGTTATTATGATACATACCTACATGCAATAGTCACGTATGTAAAACATGTTGCATTGGTTATTATCTAATTACAGCTGAGAGATGTTATTACGGAGCAATTGATGAACTGCATCACAAATATATATATACCTTTACTTTCATATCTATTCTATCATTATTTTGTTATAGTTTTGCCCTGTAATTGGCTGCGGCTTTAAGACAACCAGCAAACAGATAAAACAAAGGGGGCTGCTCAAAATGTCAAAAGCTAGCCAAACAAAAGCCCAAATTAGGCATCAAAAACACAAATTAATAAATGAACTGTTCAAAATGTTAATAGCAAGGCCAAATAAGGCTGTATCATATATAACATTGAATCAGAAGGAGACTGAAATGTCATCTGTAAAATCATAAACACTTTCAACTTCGCTGGCCGCCACACACATAAGGCATATCAAGTTTATCACATATTTGTGCTGTCCATTGAATGTTCACACTGTAAAGCCGCGCCGAATTTTGTAATTCACGTAGTTTATACTAGCCACTCGAATCCCAATCATGGTCTTCAATGTTGGTCTGAAACAAACATTCGCAGAGAAATATCATGTTGTACATTTTATTACCAAGTATTTTACTCTGCCTTCTTGAGAGAAGAGGGTGCGTTTAAACAAAAATTGCAGCAGAAACAAGTTATTTACGCCGAGGAATGTGAAAAAACGGTTGAAGTGTAGAAATAGCAACAATCATGATAAATACCAGTGTACAGACAAAACACTCACGAAGGCAGAGGCGGACAGAACCAACAATTGCCCACAATAACACGTTACTATCCATAATGGATAGCTGTATTTATGTTTAAATGTAATACAATTAATGATAGCATTCTTATATTTCTTTAAAAAGAGAATGATAATTTCGATATTCTTTTAAGTAGATTGAGTCCTTCTTATTGCAATCATGACGATCATGCATGCCGATATTTCATATCAAATCAACACTTACTGTACGAAGGATATTGATGTATTAACACGTCTGAATAAAGACTTTATAATTATACGTGACAAATAACTTTAGAGTCGTTGATGGTTGGCTTTTTCAGAGTGTCCGCAGCCAAGGAATATTATAAATGGCATCATATATTATACAAATACAACCTTTGGTGCAACGGCGACGTATACATGTGAAATTGGTTATAGACTCATCGGAAACAACACAAATACATGTGATGAAAGCGGTTCATGGGTTGGTGATATTCCGGCATGTCAGATAGTGGGTATGTTACAGCGTTTATGTTATTTATTATAATACAAGAATGTTTGACGTAGTAGTGACATGCGCATGAGACATTAGCTAGCATCTAATCGGAGAAACACGACTACATGTATTTATAATGGTATATAGTGTAGTGAAAATCAGATATATCGTACTTGTGGGAAGTAGGTTTATGATATAATCAGCTTAATGTGAATCAGTCATACGACTGTATGTATTAAGAATGGTAAAAAAGTTGCTGATATTCAGAAATATCAGAAGGATTGATTGGATTATTTGATGTCACAACATTATATGCAACAGTTACATGTGCAAACCTTTTCAATTGGTCGTTTTCTAATTGCAGCTTAGAGTTGTTATGTTGAAATGTAATATATTTCATGGTATCAACATTATGTTCTTTATCAAAGAGGAAGATAATCTAGATATTTTTATATGTAAATTGTAAGCATTTCATTAAAATAAAGGCCATAATGAATGAACATTTCGCAAATCAAATCAACACTTCCTGTACTAGTTACATTATTTTATCCACACGATTGAACATAGACATTTGTTTTGACAGATAACTGTACAGCTGTAGATGCTTGTTGTTGTTTTCAGACTGTGGATATCCAAGGAATATAAAAAATGGCACGTTATCTTTTACAAAAACAACCGTTGGTGCAACGGTAACATATTTATGTGACATTGGTTATAGATTAATCGGAAACAACACGAATACATGTGATGAGATCGGTTCGTGGGTTGGTGATATTCCGGAATGTCAGATAGTGGGTATGTCATAGCATTACTATTATTATTCAATATGCCACATGTTTTGACATAATAATGGCACGTGCATGAGACATTAACGGAAAGAATGATAATTTCGATAGCCCTGTACTTTAATTGTGTAAATGTTGTTTAAATGATAATAAGCCTGTTTTGATATAACAATTTCTATGACAGTAAAAAGTTATTTGGTATGAATATGCGTAATGCGTGATAATCTTGATTTCAAGAATATTGCCTCAATTAAAGTACAACTTTTAATGCATCTGTAAGATACATGTGACATGGTCATAGACTAATCGGAACCAACAATAATGTATTTTCTGGTTCATTGTAACATTACATGTGTTGGTAATATTCCAGAATGTCAGATAGACATGTGATACATTTCTTATTAACAATCTTATATTCTTTAACGAAAACAATGATACTTCAGATATTCTTGTAAGAGAGTTGCTTCAATGTAATGGAGCTCAAGAGACAGTATTGTATCCACAAGATAGAAAATATACTTACTTTTGATATGTGACGGACTAATTAACAGCTGTTAATTTGTGTATAGTGGAACTGTGGAATTCCCATAAATATAACAAGGTATATTTTACCGATACAATCTTTAATACATATTGATTGATTGGTGTTGAACGCCGTTTTCAACAATTGTTCAGTCATATCACGGGGAACAGTTCACCTGAATGCGTTTTCTGGTTTTCCCACACCAGTACACCACACAACATACTTTCCAAGCAACTGGCTGCTTTTCCACATAGACTGTTAAAATGCCCATTGGTGAAAGACGAATGACGCAAGTCACAGTGACTTTGTTTAAACGTCGGAAAGAATGTTGGCCGAGCTGGGATTCGAACTCGCAACCCCTGGATTGAAAGCCCGCGTCGCTACCGACTGAGCTACCAGGGCTCGGTCGTTAAATATATTTGGGACAATGGTTATAAACTAAATGGAGACACCACGATAACATGCGATGTGATCCGTGCATGGTTTGGTAATGGTCCGAAGTGTGAGATAGTGGGTATGTAAAAGCATTACAGTTATTTATCAAAGGAATCACCACATTTCACTCAATAATGACATATGCACGTGACATTGGTCAAGATATCTTAATGGAAATATAATAGTGAAGCCTCACGAACAAAAAGCACGCATCTTATGGATGAGATAAATAAATTGTTAGTTCAAGCCTAAACGAGAACGGTGCATAGAAAGCTGATATGTTATTTGATTATGTAATTAGATGTGACCTCACACTAGCAATACAATACAATACAATACAATGCGAAACAGTGACACATGTAAACATACACCATTTGCAATTGCTAAATATATTCCTTGCCATCAATGTTGTATTCTTTAATGAAAGGAGAGTAATGTATAGTCTAGTTTCGTATTTGAAATAGTTTAATATATTTCGCCCCTAGCTAAGCAGACAATGTTATAATTGCGTCATCGTAATTGTAATCAAGACCATCATATACACTCAACAACTTCTCTAAGTGATCAACTTCTAATTTAAAGTTTTCACTACTTAACTGTAGTTGGTACTGATTTGATGTCCGTTATAGCCACTAAACAATAGGTTTTCAAAGAAAATGGAAATTCAATCTGTTTAAGACCTAACATATAATGTTAAAAAAAAGGAAGAGTTTTGTACCAAATGCATAAACATTATTTTTACCGCAAATACCACCAGTTTATACAAAATATCTATTCAAAAAGGCCAATACTTAAGGAAATACAATAAAATGTTAAACATAAAGTGTTTCTTCAAACCCTAGAAAACATGAAAACGTAATCAATGTTCCTAGTTTATGAAATTGCCTCCCTTTTAAAAAGAAATATAATAAAACTTCTAAATGGTTACATTTTGCATGTAGGATATACAAATGTATGAAATTGTTACGAAACAGTTTGTTATGGCAAGGCATATTTGCAATAAACAGGACAGAGGTATAACTGGAGAAGTGTTTTCTAAATGTCTAGTTAAAACTTGTCATTGAATTATTATGTAAAAAAAACACCAGTTATGGCGGTTGTTGAAACTGTTCAATTAAGCTGCATCCGATTCTTAACCAACTAACGAGTGCTAAGACATTTTTAACTGAATTTCGATACATGAGATGAATTATCCTTGTAAAACAGATGCGTTGTCTTAAAAGAATTGTTTTCTTTTCTAGGGTCAGTTTATTAGATGCATCTGATCCCTGGTTAAATATAGTTATCTCATACGTTTCACGTACTTGTGTGAGATCATTGAACCATCTGTTGCTTAAAAGATTATAATTCGTTGTAAATAACAAGGTTTTGACTTAGATTGTTTAAAGTAACATTGTGACCAATTAGAAAAGTTGTTCAGAGTATAATATATATTTATACCAAATGGACATGTACTGTAATATCGACATTGTTTCATCTACACGAATGACAATATACTTAAAATTGTAAATGACTGACATCATTACTGTGACCGTTGTTGTTTAAGACACGATTTTGTTCAAGAAGAATGTCAAGGCTAAGGTAATGGATGGCAATTAAAATCGACATAATGCATTCATATGCATGTCAGGTATTGTTACATTTTGGTATGAAGAGGTAAGCCTGTACATGGAGATTTAAACTAGGCTTGCATTGCAAAGAGTAAACAATTAGCCCCAAGATATGTTGTAGAAAGGTTTGGATACTATGTGCATTAATGGCATAATACATGTGGTTTGAACGGTAAATGGGTTGGTGGTATTCCGGCATGTCAGATAATGGGTATGTAACAACATTAATGTTATAACTTATTATACGACAATGTTTGACGTGACAGACACATGTACATGAGACATTAAATATTATATAATCGGAGAAAACACGATTTCATGTAATGATAATGCTTTATGGGTTGGCGATATTCGAAAAACATAGGAAATAAAGTAAGTTAGTTTATGATGCAGTGAGTTGTGATGTCACACTATAAGTACCCGCAACAGTTACAAAGTTGTAAGTTACATCTGACATTGGTAAAAATTTATTTGTAACTAAGAGTTACTATGGTGAATTTGATGTATTTTGTATAACAACCTTATATTTTAAACGGATATTAATATACTGTTTTAAGTAAATAGTGTCAATGACAATAACATCACTATTTACTGTTAAATCGACATTATTGCATCAAAAAGGGTTTACAATAATATGTGGCAGATACATTTACAGTTGTTGGGGTTTGGCTTTTTCAGACTGTGGACATCCCTTGAATATATCGAATTGCGCGATATTTTATACACAAACAACCTATGGTGCAGTTGTGGCGTATACGTGTGACATTGGTTATAAACTAGTCGGAAAGAACTGGAATACTTGTGATGAGAGCGGTACATGGAATGAGGATATTCCGGAATGTCAGATAATGGGTATGTAATTGCATCACTGTTATTATTAATGAATTGAGAATGGTATATGTTTTTGTGATATTCAGAAGTATCAGAACGGTGGTAAGTGACTTTCTGATGCAATAAGTTATTATGATACATACCTACATGCAATAGTCACGTATGTAAAACATGTTGCATTGATTATTATCTAATTACAGCTGAGAGATGTTATTACGGAGCAATTGATGAACTGCATCACAAATATATATATACCTTTACTTTCATATCTATTCTATCATTATTTTGTTATAGCTTTGCCCTGTAATTGGCTGCGGCTTTAAGACAACCAGCAAACAGATAAAACAAAGGGGGCTGCTCAAAATGTCAACAGCTAGCCAAACAAAAGCCCAAATTAGGCATCAAAAACACAAATTAATAAATGAACTGTTCAAAATGTTTATAGCAAGGCCAAATAAGGCTGTATCATATATAACATTGAATCAGAAGGAGACTGAAATGTCATCTGTAAAATCATAAACACTTTCAACTTCGCTGGCCGCCACACACATAAGGCATATCAAGTTTATCACATATTGGTGCTGTCCATTGAATGTTCACACTGTAAAGCCGCGCCGAATTTTGTAATTCACGTAGTTTATACTAGCCACTCGAATCCCAATCATGGTCTTCAATGTTGGTCTGAAACAAACATTCGCCGAGAAATATCATGTTGTACATTTTATTACCAAGTATTTTACTCTGCCTTCTTGAGAGAACAGGGTGCGTTTAAACAAAAATTGCAGCAGAAACAAGTTATTTACGCCGAGGAATGTGAAAAAACGGTTGAAGTGTAGAAATAGCAACACTCATGAGAAATACCCGTGTACAGACAAAACACTCACGAAGGCAGAGGCGGACAGAACCAACAATTGCCCACAATAACACGTTACTATCCATAATGGATAGCTGTATTTATGTTTAAATGTAATACAATTAATGATAGCATTCTTATATTTCTTTAAAAAGAGAATGATAATTTCGATATTCTTTTAAGTAGATTGAGTCCTTCCTATTGCAATCATGACGATCATGCATGCCGATATTTCATATCAAATCAACACTTACTGTACGAAGGATATTGTTGTATTAACACGTCTGAATAAAGACTTTATAATTATACGTGACAAATAACTTTAGAGTCGTTGATGGTTGGCTTTTTCAGAGTGTCCGCAGCCAAGGAATATTATAAATGGCATCATATATTATACAAATACAACCTTTGGTGCAACGGCGACGTATACATGTGAAATTGGTTATAGACTCATCGGAAACAACACAAATACATGTGATGAAAGCGGTTCATGGGTTGGTGATATTCCGGCATGTCAGATAGTGGGTATGTTACAGCATTTATGTTATTTATTATAATACAAGAATGTTTGACGTAGTAGTGACATGCGCATGAGACATTAGCTAGCATATAATCGGAGAAACACGACTACATGTATTTATAATGGTATATAGTGTAGTGAAAATAAGATATATCGTACTTGTGGGAAATAGGTTTATGATATAATCAGCTTAATGTGAATCAGTCATACGACTGTATGTATTAAGAATGGTAAAAAAGTTGCTGATATTCAGAAATATCAGAAGGATTGATTGGATTATTTGATGTCACAACATTATATGCAACAGTTACATGTGCAAACCTTTTAAATTGGTCGTTTTCTAATTGCAGCTTAGAGTTGTTATGTTGAAATGTAATATATTTCATGGTATCAACATTATGTTCTTTATCAAAGATAATCTAGATATTTTTATATGTAAATTGTAAGCATTTCATTAAAATAAAGGCCATAATGAATGAACATTTCGCAAATCAAATCAACACTTCCTGTACTAGTTACATTATTTTATCCACACGATTGAACATAGACATTTGTTTTGACAGATAACTGTACAGCTGTAGATGCTTGTTGTTGTTTTCAGACTGTGGATATCCAAGGAATATAAAAAATGGCACGTTATCTTTTACAAAAACAACCGTTGGTGCAACGGTAACATATTTATGTGACATTGGTTATAGATTAATCGGAAACAACACGAATACATGTGATGAGATCGGTTCGTGGGTTGGTGATATTCCGGAATGTCAGATAGTGGGTATGTCATAGCATTACTATTATTATTCAATATGCCACATGTTTTGACATAATAATGGCACGTGCATGAGACATTAACGGAAATAATGATAATTTCGATAGCCCTGTACTTTAATTGTGTCAATGTTCTTAAAATCAAGACTATCACGGGTGAAAAATATTTATACTAAATACCTATTAAATGATAATAAGCCTGTTTTGATATAACAATTTCTATGACAGTAAAAAGTGATTTGGTATGAATAAGTAAGTAAAGTAAGTAAGTAAATATTTTATTAAAGTGACATGTGTACATGTAACATAGTATACAATTATAGAAATTTAAACAAAACACCCGGCCCAATGGACCTATAAGTCACCTGTACAATAGTAAGTAATATAATGTTCACGTGAAATTAATTTGGCATTACTAACATCATCAATAAATAAATAATAAATGTCAAACATTTGCATAATATTATATGGATTGGAATGAGACTAGTTATATAATGCATTTCTTCTTCTCATATAAGATTTAACAATGTATTTAGCTACTTTTCTCGGAACGTCTCTGATAAGATATGTAAGTTTATCCGCATCACTCAAAACATTAAACTGTATATTCGAGAATTGATCATTAAAAACGTCTGCTCTAATATCATTGTAAAATGTACACCGAGTTAAAAAATGTATTTCATCTTCAATTTGTTGTTGATTACAAAATGTACAAAGTCTTTGCCCCGGGGGCTCGCCTACGTATCGTCCTGTTTCCACTCTTATCGGTAAAATACCACATCTGAACTGAGCTAACAATGAACGTTCCCGTTTGTTCAAGTTTAAAAGTACATACTTTTCAGTTTCAAAGGTGTCTTTAAAAGTGATGTATGTTCTTAATTTGGCTACCTTTGTTGCGTCTGCCTTCCAGATATTAGAATAGTAGTTAGCTATATAAGTCTTAACTGTATCAATGGGTATAGGAGATTTATTTTCAAAATAATTAGTCAAATTTAAATGAAACATAACTGTTTTTAAGTCACTACACCAATTATTTTGACACTTATTATAGTCCATGTTAAATATGCGTTTTGTTAGCCTGTTGTCATCGAACAATATAAGTCTATTCCAATATCGGATCATCGATACCCAACGTCGATAATTACTGGGTAGCCATCCTGTATCAGCCGTAATAGCAAGTTTCGGGGCAAATCTATGTACGCCAAGGAAGTACCGTATAGCACGATACTGCACGTTGTCGATTGTCTGGTAATGTTTGTACCCCCATACAGACGCACAATAATCTAAAATCGGTACAACACAGGATTCAAATAGCTTTTGATAAGATTTAAATCCAAAGTCTTTATAGTTGTGTATTTTGGATATGATTTTACCAAAAGCACGACCTGCGCCTTTTGCGAGCGCGTCACAGTGAAACGAAAAATTGTTTTTATCATGAAAAATAACACCAAGATACTTATATCTGTCAACTGTTTTTAGAAGATTATTATCAATCTTAAATCCGTGGTTTGATTGAACAGCTCGATTTTTCCTGAAATGCATACACTTACTTTTGTCTGTGTTTATAAGTACTCGCCATTTCTTACACCAACCGTGAAGCGTATCTAGCATAGATTGTAATTTTTCCTCAGAATCGGCTATTAGACAAATATCATCCGCATATAGGAGTATAGATAATTTATTGCTGTCAATATCTATGCCAAGGTCAAGGTCATTTATTTCTTTCACAAGGTCATTCGCAAAGATCGAGAACAATGTTGGCGACAAGTTATCTCCCTGCTTCACGCCAGTATTACATGAGAACCACTCAGTTAGTTTATTATTTATACGAACACACGACGAAGATTGGGAGTAGATACTTTGTATTGAGTTGTACATTTTACTGTCAATATTATTAAGCAATAGTTTGTAAAGCATCATGTCTCTGTCTATGAAATCAATACATTTCCGCAGGTCAATAAAAGCTGTAAGAACGGAGTCATTATTTCGTATTAAACTATTGAGTGTAAACACGTGATCTTCACATGACCTGTTACTTCTAAAGCCATTTTGTTCGTCCGCAAGTATATTATTTCGCTCTAAGTACTTGGTGATCCGTTTGTTCATAAACGAGCTGTAAAGTTTACTCACACAAGATAATAGGCTTATGCCTCTATAATTCATAGGTATACGTTTATCCGTGGTACAATCCTTTAAAATTGGACAAATGATGGATTTTCTCCATGACGACGGTATAATACTTGTGTCGAATACTAGCTAAAATAATTGATGTAATACTGCAATCACCGGAGGGTTTTTTAGTACACAATATGGGATTTCGTCGTAACCGCTAGCCGATCGGGATTTCGCATGCATAACTACATGTGACAATTCTTCCAGGTTAATGTTGCGATTAAGAGCTTCATTCGGAACATATAAGGGTCATTCATGTTATTTTCTATCAATAGTTTGTGAATTTTTGCTTGATTGTAATGTGTTTCATCAAAGTTATCATTATTTGAACACGTATATAAGTTCTCAAAGTCTAGCTTCCATTTATCAAAAAACACATTTTCATTATTTGATGGTATTCCATATGAGTCAATAATTTCTATAGGTATAGATCTGTCTGTTCTTGGACCTAAATTTTTAATTTTTTCCCAGAAGTCATTTGGGTTATTGGACAACATATCCTCAATATCATAAGCGACCGATTGTCTGTATGCGCGTTCCGTCTGCCTCAAAACTTTATAGAATGTATTTCTGGCTTCTTTATAATTTCGACGTAATATGCGTCATGCGTGATAATCTTGATTTCAAGAATATTGCCTCAATTAAAGTACAACTTTTAATGCATCTGTAAGATACATGTGACATGGTCATAGACTAATCGGAACCAACAATAATGTATTTTCTGGTTCATTGTAACATTACATGTGTTGGTAATATTCCAGAATGTCAGATAGACATGTGATACATTTCTTATTAACAATCTTATATTCTTTAACGAAAACAATGATACTTCAGATATTCTTGTAAGAGAGTTGCTTCAAGGTAATGGAGCTCAAGAGACAGTATTGTATCCACAAGATAGAAAATATACTTACTTTTGATATGTGACGGACTAATTAACAGCTATTCTTGTAAGAGAGTTGCTTCAAGGTAATGGAGCTCAAGAGACAGTATTGTATCCACAAGATAGAAAATATACTTACTTTTGATATGTGACGGACTAATTAACAGCTAATTTGTGTATAGTTGAATGTGGAACTCCCATAAATATAACAAGGTATATTTTACCGATACAATCTTTAATACATATTGATTGATTGGTGTTGAACGCCGTTTTCAACAATTGTTCAGTCATATCACGGGGAACAGTTCACCTGAATGCGTTTTCTGGTTTTCCCACACCAGTACACCACACAACATACTTTCCAAGCAACTGGCTGCTTTTCCACATAGACTGTTAAAATGCCCATTGGTGAAAGACGAATGACGCAAGTCACAGTGACTTTGTTTAAACGTCGGAAAGAATGTTGGCCGAGCTGGGATTCGAACACGCAACCCCTGGATTGAAAGCCCGCGTCGCTACCGACTGAGCTACCAGGGCTCGGTCGTTAAATATATTTGGGACAATGGTTATAAACTAAATGGAGACACCACGATAACATGCGATGTGAACGGTGCATGGTTTGGTAATGTTCCGAAGTGTGAGATAGTGGGTATGTAAAAGCATTACAGTTATTTATCAAAGGAATCACCACATTTCACTCAATAATGACATATGCACGTGACATTGGTCAAGATATCTTAATGGAAATATTATGGTGCAGACTCACAACAAAAAGCATACATCGCATGCATGAGATGAATGAATTATTATTTCAAGCTTAAACAAGAACGGTGCATAGGAAGCTGATGTGTTATTTGATTGTGTATTTAGTTATGAATTCACACGATTATTCGCAATGATTCTGTACAATACAATACAATCCGAAACAGTGACACATGTAAACAAACATTATTTGCAATCAACATACTGCATAACTATATGTGGAGTTACTGATTTCACACCTGTGTGTTAAATAGCTGGTATAATGAAACTAAATATATTCCTTGCAATCAATGTTGTATTCTTTAATGAAAGGAAAGTAATGTATAATCTAGTTTCGTATTTGAAATAGTTCAATATAGTTCGCACCTAGCTAAGCAGGCAATGTTATAATTGCGTCATCGTAATTGAAATCAAGACCATCATATACACTCAACAACTTTTCTAAGTGGTCAACTTCTAATTTAAAGTGTTCACTACTTAACTGTAGTTGAGTACTGATTTGATGTACGTTAAAGCCACGAATTATTCTAAACAATGGATTTGCAAAGAAAATAGAAATTCAATCTAATTAGGACCCAACATAATAATTATAATGTTAACAAAATGCATGAACATTATTTTTATCGCAAATATCATCAGTTTATTCCAAATATCTATTCAAAATGGCCAATACTTAAGGAAATACAATAAAATATTCAACATAAAGTGTTTCTTCAAACCTTAGAAAACATGAAAACGTAAGCAATGTTCCTAGTTAATGAAATTGCCTCCCTTTTAAAAAGAAATATAATAACACTTCTAAATGGTTACATTTTGCAAGTAGGATATACAAATGTATGAACTTATTCCGAAACAGTTTGTAATGGCAAAACATATTTGCAATAAACAGAACACAGCTATAACTGGATAAATGTTTTCTAAATGTCTAATTGAAACTTGTCATTGAATTATTATGTAAAAAACAAACAGTTATGGCGGTTGTTGAAACTGTACAATTAAGCTGCATACGAATTTTAACCAACTATCGAGTGCTAAGACATTTTTATCTAAATTGCAATACATGAGATAAATTAAATTATCCTTGTAAACCAGATACGTTGTCTTAAAATAATTGTTTATAGAAGCGTTGAGAAGTGGACAATGAATTCGTCCGAAATTGGATTACATTTTGTTATTTTTCTTTCCTAGGGTCACTTTACTTGATGCATCTTATCTCTGGTTAAATATAGTTATCTGATACATTTAACGTACATGTGTGAGATAATTGAACCATCTGTTGCTTTTTATTCGTTTTAAATAACAAGGTTTTGACTTAGATTTCTTAAAATAACATTGTGACCAATTAGAAAAAATGTTCACTGTATAATATATATTTATACCAAATGGACATTTACTGTCATATCGACATTGTTACATCATTACAGTGACCGTTGTTGTTTCAGACTGTGGAAATCCTATTACTATAAAGAATGGCATGGTTAATTACACTAGTACAGTATTCAATGCAACTGCGGCATATACATGTGACATTGGTTATGAACTAATAGGAGAAAATATAACTACATGTGATTTGAATGGTACATGGATTGGTGATACTCCGGAATGTCAGATTATCGGTATGAAATAGCGTTACTGTTATTTATAAGAGGAAAATCACATTATAGCACTAAACAGTGACACATACATGTGACAATTTTAATGAACAAATCAGATACAAGATAACTCCATGTGATAAGCATGGTACATTGGCTGCTATTTCGGCATGTCAGAGAGTGGGTATACAATAGCATTTCTGTTTCTAATTATACTGTACCAACGTTATACACAACATTGACAGACCGTCTCCGTTGATAAGTGGTTAGAGTGTCCCCTTTGACAGTGGAAGGTCACGGTTCGATTCCCGGAGAGGTCACACGAAATAATTTAAAAATGTTGTAAATGTTTCCCTCCTTTACGTGCTGCCTTGAGTTGATAGATAGCATTTCCACTGATGCATTGTTGATAGAAATACAATTATCACTGGTAATTTACGCAGGGAACGCCGTGATATAACTGAAGAAATGCTGAAAGGTGCGTAAAAAGCACAGTCATTCAAGCAAAAAAACACAACAATGATATGTGTCATTTACGAAAATCAGACAGCATAACTACGTATGGAGATTTGGTGATTAACCAACATGTCAGAGAGTGCGTATGTTATGTAATTATTTAATGAGATAAGGTGTCAAAACAATACACTAAACAGTCCCATGCATAAACATATAATGATTGTTATTATCCAATAGAAGACAGCCTAGCTACATGGTGAGATTAAGGTACCTGTCACAAGATGGTCAAGGGTCGACAACTCACTAAAGTAGAATTGAACGCCGATCTTTGAATAAAAATATATGTTTAATTTACAGTTATGAAATATATACAATTTTAAATAATCACTTTCTTTCCTGACAAATCGAGAGGCAATAAAGATAAAATTACTCACGCACTCTCATCCACACTCTCACCCAAATCACTCAACCTGTCCAATCACTACTATCCATGATAGTTGGAAGTGTTCATCACGTTGTCCTTCGGACTCAAACGTCTCCCTTTCCCGACTTCACCGAGTCGATGTACTCATATATACTGCGTCGCGTATATCCTTGGATTCCGGGACCGACAAGCCACACAAACTGTGGATATATGGTTCTACACGTCCTATGACGGCACTCCTCCTAATGTCCCCCGTTCCGACGTCTGATTAAGTTGTGGACTGCGTCACACACTGGTTCTTCAAACTTCAGCGTTTGGACCTTCGATTGTCTGGCTATCGTTATGGACTAGCCATAGACATAAAACGGCTAAAATTGTAATAAATAACCATGTCTTACAATAATATCAATAATGTTCCGTAAACCTAACAGCCTACCATTTTATACTCCTATGGTAGCTCATCTCTATATTACTATCCTTTTACATTTCCCACTTCCATTCTTATCCTTTTCATACAAACATATCTTTCCCAATAGCATATTAACACATTGTCTCGCTCCTAACGGACTCAATTTCTGTAAAAACCATTCACTTCGTGAACCAGAAATTCTCTAAACAATTCAATCATGTAATAATTATCTCAATACCTAACATTGTAAATTTGCACAGATTCCATTCCTTAAATATGCCGAAAAACCCTTTGCACAATAAATACGAATTTACATACCCATATGCCGTGTGAATTGGTCACATCAACTAACTCTCACCATAACGATTGAAAACCGTCTGGCGACTCCTATGATACTGACGATCAAAACAAATGTTTGAGTAACTTATATAGCACCAATCAACCTCTGGGTCTCCTGATGACAGGCAAAATTCCCGTGCAAATCGTAATTCACAATCAACAACCAGTTTCAATACATTTATAGGCCAAATGAAAATAGCAACATAGTTTAACGTAATTAACGTTTTTAAACCCGTCAATTTCTTAATTCTCAACGGATTTACATGAAATGAACTCTTAATATGCTTAATCTCACTTATCACATATGTATATGATAATAACTTCATAAACAATGATCTCCCTGACGATCCTGCGATAAGTTAAAACCATACGTGACCAACCTGCACTAACTGACCGTCTTTTATTTAGGCCACGCCAAATCTATTTTGTTACAACACGTTCCCCCCAAGGATAAAGTGGTTACACTTTGTCTATTTAACAAAATACACCAGGTTCTTTCCCTGTATTATTTACAACCCGTATCTTAATTTCCCTTAGTATTGCATTCCTTATATATATATACACGATTACACAGCTGTCATGACTCTAATGTGTGCCAAAAATACTCATTTCACTAACTGTTTTCTGATTCCTCTACTTGACTCTCTACTCTACTTAAGTAATCTGCCCCTACATTTTCTCTACCTGGAATCGCTCTAATGCTCATCCTATAGGGCTGCAAAGATAACGCCCATCGCATCAGTCTAGAATTCGCCATCTTAGACTTATTTAAATAAGTCAGAGGCTGATGATCAGTCTCTAAGATGAATTCCTTGCCAAACAAATACCTATGAAATTTCGACACTCCCCAAATAACACCAAGACACTCCTATTCAATTACTGAGTAATTTCTCTCCCTGTCTAACAATTTCTTACTTGCATACGCAACTGGTAATTTCTCACATTCTGAATCCTGTAACAATACCGCCCCTAATCCAATGTCTGAAGCATCTGTTCTAAGGATGAAAGACTTATCAAATTCCGGTAACTTCAATATAGGAGGACCTACTAAACTCTTCTTCAAAGTCTGAAAAGCAACTTCCTGACATTCTCCCCACATAACCTTATTTGGTTGACCTTTCTTAGTAAGATCTGTTAAAGGTACTGCAATTGCAGAAAAGTTGGGAATGAATTTTTTGTAAAACCCAACTACCCCTAAAAAAGATCTAACCTGTTTCTTCGAAATCGGTCTTTCTGCTTTTTGTAGTGCCTCTATCTTCCCCTGAACTGGCATCAACCGACTAGCCCTATCAATGACATGTCCCAAACATTCCAGATTTCCAAATCCTATGCTACATTTACTCGGTCTAGCTGTTAACTTGGCTACCTTCAACCTACTAAAAATCTCTCTTAAAGCGGTTATATGTTCCTCCCATGTAACGGTAAATACTAATATGTCGTCTATGAAACTATCCGCAAAATCTAAATCCTTTAAAACCTTCCTCATCAATCTACAAAAAGTACTTGCCGCACAAACCAAACCAAAAGGCATCTTGTTGAACCGAAACAACCCTTTTGGTGTTTCAAAAGACGTCATATCTTTCGCCTGCTCTGTCAACGGCACCTGCCAATAACCCTTACTAAGATCAATTTTAGTAAAATACTTTGCCCTCGATACCTTCGAGAATATCTCTTCGATATTTGGCATTGGCTCAGCGTCAAACACTGTCACCCTGTTTAGCTGTCTGAAATCTATACAGAAACGAACTGTGCCGTCCTTCTACCTAACCAATACTATAGGACTCGAAAACGGTGCATTAGAATGCTCTATAACTCCTAACTCTAACATCTTACTGACCTCTTCGTTTACTGTCGCCACCGACTGGTATGGAATAGGATAACCCTTGAACCTGATGGGTTCTGATGTATTTAATTTAATATCATGTTCAACAAGTGAAGTAGTTCCCGGTATGTCTGTCAAAACATCGGCGAACTCTTCCAAAACCATGTCAACCTGCTCCCTCTGTTCAGGAGACAATTCTTTACAAACGTCTACATCTTTTTTAGACTCGTTACCTACTCTAGAAAGACACTCTAAAGGTATCTTCTCATCTACCCAATCTACGTCTGCATTATCTAATTTCCGATCTTCACTATCTTCAATAACTGCAGAACAAACAACTGCTAATATACCTTTATCACTACTACCGTCATCAGCACTTCGCTCATTGTACTGTTTCAACATATTGTCATGAAAAGTCTTTTCCTTACCCTTCATATTAATTCTATAATCTACCTTATTCATCACCTTGATCACTTCAAATGGACCCTTCCACTGCAATAATAGTTTATTGTGACTTACCGGAAGTAATACCAGAACCTTGGCACCTATCGGGAAATTTCTGTCCTTTGCCCGTTTGTTATAGTATATCTTCTGTCTTGACTTTGCCTTACTTAACACATCCTGTGCCATCTTACATGTCTCTTCGAGTCGCTCACGTAAATCTATTACGTACTGGTATGTCAATTTCACTTCAACATCATTGACCTCGCCAGACCATAACTCTTTCAAAATGCTCAACGGTCCTCTGACCGTCCGGCCATAGAGTAATTAAAATGGGGAAAACCCCAGACTTTCCTGTGGCACTTGCCTATACGCAAATAACGCAGCATTAATGTACTTATCCCAATCCTTGGGCCTCTCGCTACACATACGCTTAATCATCCGTTTCAATGTTCCATTAAACTTTTCCACCAATCCGTTACACATTGGGTGGTATGGCGTTGTAGTCAACTGACGTAAGGATAAAAGTCTACTTACCTCAGCCATCATCTTAGATGTGAACTGTGATCCCATGTCCGTCAACATCTCCTCCGGTATTCCTAGTCTACTGAACATATCGACCAATGCTTCCGCTACTCGTTCAGTCTCAATCCCTGGTAAAGCCACGACTTCCGGATACCTTGTAGCATAATCTACCATGACTAAAATGTACCTGTTTTTCCTGTCTGTCATTGGTTCGATTGGTCCTACTAAATCAACTGCTACACGCTTAAAAGGCGTTTCTATTAATGGCATCTCTCCTAATGGTACTTTTTGAACCTTACCTTTTGGCATCGTTCGTTGACATATATCGCATGATCTACAATACCGACTGACTTCCGAACAAACCCCTGGCCAATAAAACTCTGCTAATGCTCTGTCCCTAGTTTTCCGTATACTTAAATGCCCTGCCATCAATGACTCATGTGCTATCTTTAAAACCGCTTCCCGACACGTCTTAGGAACAACTAACTGATAAGACTGCTTCCGATTAGGAAATTCAAATTCCCTATACATTAATTTGTTCTTAAACAGATACCTTACCTGTCCGCCCCCTTTACAATTATGAAAAGTTTTTTCATTCGCCTTTTCTCTCGTCTTCGACAGAGTTTCATCTGTCATCTGCATGTCGCGATATTCCGCTTGCGATATATCTAAAATCTTACCTGGAACATGTAATTTCCTGTATGGTTTAGGATTTTGTTCTGTTTGCGACCGAGACTGCATTGCATTTGATACATCTCCGGGTTCCGGGTATTTCGCGCCTGTAATGTTACCTACAACTAAATCATAGAGTGGAGTGTCTATACATAACGCCTCCGCTGTACCCTCATAATATGGAGTCTTCACCTCTATCATTGCTACCGGAAAGTAATGCTCAGATCCATCGATATATTTGCAACATCTTTCCTTACCTAAGAACTGGTGTTCCTGTACTAACCGTTTCCTTACAACTACGCACGTGGCACCCGTGTCTCTCATCATTTCTATTCTTACTCCGTTAACTGTGCCTTCCTTGGTAGGATAATTCCTTTCCATACATGCACCTAGCTGTTCCGAACTATCGTTACACAAATATATCAAACTAGAACTGGCTGTTCGTTTTAATCCCCCACGATACAGACCTCGAGGCTTTCCTCTCCCCTTGAAATATTGGTTACCCTGATTGTGGCTATACCTTTCAAATGGACCAGTACTTGCATTCCTAGTATCTCCACCAGATGTAAATCGTCCACCAGTATCGTCGACAGCAGCCATACTATGCCTACTACCCCTTTTCCTACAATCGTCCGATCTATGATTTCCAACACAATAGCAACATTTCCAATTAGTGAAATAATTATTACCTGCCTTCTGCGTACTGGAACCCTGTCGTTGTCCTGTATCGGACCTAAACCCTCTAGCGAACTGATCCTTTTCTTTATTATTTCCACTTAATACAACATTCCTACACCAACCTCTTGCTTCAGCAAATAGATCAGCCTGTACCGCCATCTCATTACCATCTGTAAACATCTTTTCTTTCAAAAATAAATACAAGTCCTTATTGCAAATTGACAACAACTGATCTCGTAACAAAAAATCAATGACGCCTTCGTACGATTTTACTATCTTTCCTAATTCAAACCAACGTTCGAGATAATTCATTGATCTCCGTAAATACTGAACAAACGTCTCTTCCGTTTCTGGTTTAGCTACTTTGAAACTTTTTCTAAACCCTTCTTCAGTTAACTCAAAACGTTGCAATAATGCTGACTTTAACTTAATATACTCTAAATCGACATCTGCAGGTAATCTAGAATAAACATCTAACGCCTTACCTTTCAATAATGCACTAAGATGTAATGACCACTGATCATTCTTCCAACCTTGTGCTTCTGCATATCGCTCAAACCTGGATAGATAACTGTCCATATTATCCTTATCCTCGTCAAACCATGGTAATTTCGGTCCTTTGATTTTATGATCTTTAATAAAAGACTTACCTACTCCCTGTTTGGCCAACTCCATCGCCTGCTGATGTTCTAATTGAGCTAACTTCAATGCTCTCCTATGCTCCCGATCCCTCAGCTCTTCTCTCTCTCTCTCTAATACTCTCTGTTGTTCCATTAACTCTAATACTTTCTGTTCCTTCTCTCTCTCGAATTCTCTCTGTCGTTCTAATAACTTAACTTCTTTCTCTTCCTTCTCTATCTCAGCTTCAACTTCTTTCTACTTTTTCTCTCTCTCGAATACTCTCTGTTGTTCAATTAACTCTCTTTCAGCTCCAACTTCTTTCTCCTTTTTCTCTCTCTCGAATTCACGATCTCTCAGTCTCTGTTCTCGTTCCTTTGCTTGTTCATCTTGAACGAACTTTTTAAGTTCCTCACCTTCATAACCGAACTCCTTGCCTAACTCTATCAACTTCTTCATACTAGTCATGACTATCAATAGTACGATACGCTAACCCTATATCAAAACTTAATAAACTACAATCTAAGTTAATAATAACTACACTTCATTGGACTTCAAATCTATATTTGAATTCTCTGCATATCCTGTACGGTATAATTCACTTTCGAGACTCACTATGCACGACCCTAATTCTATTTATAATGTTCAGATATCAGTCTTAACACTTTTAAAGCACACCCCTTCTATCCTTCAGACTCCACGCTTTACTGCAGAAACGCTTATGGCAGCGCCGCTGTGTCTCATCACAGGGAATAAAAAAAACTAAATTAAAACCCCATGTATAAAGCATAAGCTATTTGTATCAAGTGTAAATGCACTGTACAATTGTCAGTAAAATGAATCTTATAAAGGAATATCTGCAGAGTTACAATTAACCTATCCAATTCTACCCTAGTTCGTTGCCGCCTCGATACATCGAGCGAATCACCCCACTTCTGACACCATTTGTCACAAGATGGTCAAGGGTCGACAACTCACTAAAGTAGAATTGAACGCCGATCTTTGAATAAAAATATATGTTTAATTTACAGTTATGAAATATATACAATTTTAAATAATCACTTTCTTTCCTGACAAATCGAGAGGCAATAAAGATAAAATTACTCACGCGCTCTCATCCACACTCTCACCCAAATCACTCAACCTGTCCAATCACTACTATCCATGATAGTTGGAAGTGTTCATCACGTTGTCCTTCGGACTCAAACGTCTCCCTTTCCCGACTTCACCGAGTCGATGTACTCATATATACTGCGTCGCGTATATCCTTGGATTCCGGGACCGACAAGCCACACAAACTGTGGATATATGGTTCTACACGTCCTATGACGGCACTCCTCCTAATGTCCCCCGTTACGACGTCTTATTAAGTTGTGGACTGCGTCACACACTGGTTCTTCAAACTTCAGCGTTTGGACCTTCGATTGTCTGGCTATCGTTATGGACTAGCCATAGACATAAAACGGCTAAAATTGTAATAAATAACCATGTCTTACAATAATATCAATAATGTTCCGTAAACCTAACAGCCTACCATTTTATACTCCTATGGTAGCTCATCTCTATATTACTATCCTTTTACATTTCCCACTTCCATTCTTATCCTTTTCATACAAACATATCTTTCCCAATAGCATATTAACACATTGTCTCTCTCCTAACGGACTCAATTTCTGTAAAAACCATTCACTTCGTGAACCAGAAATTCTCTAAACAATTCAATCATGTAATAATTATCTCAATACCTAACATTGTAAATTTGCACAGATTCCATTCCTTAAATATGCCGAAAAACCCTTTGCACAATAAATACGAATTTACATACCCATATGCCGTGTGAATTGGTCACATCAACTAACTCTCACCATAACGATTGAAAACCGTCTGGCGACTCCTATGATACTGACGATCAAAACAAATGTTTGAGTAACTTATATAGCACCAATCAACCTCTGGGTCTCCTGATGACAGGCAAAATTCCCGTGCAAATCGTAATTCACAATCAACAACCAGTTTCAATACATTTATAGGCCAAATGAAAATAGCAACATAGTTTAACGTAATTAACGTTTTTAAACCCGTCAATTTCTTAATTCATGAAATGAACTCTTAATATGCTTAATCTCACTTATCACATATGTATATGATAATAACTTCATAAACAATGATCTCCTTGACGATCCTGCGATAAGTTAAAACCATACGTGACCAACCTGCACTAACTGACCGTCTTTTATTTAGGCCACGCCAAATCTATTTTGTTACAGTACCTGATTGTGTATTCATCAATACGTCCGATAGTTGATATGTTGAAATGTAAAGTATTTCTTGATTACTATATCATCCATGAAATAATGGCAATGTAGAGATACTATGATGTCAATGTAATTGAAATCAAGATGATAAAATATGATTTTCATTCCTTTCAAATCAGCACTCATTGTACTAGTGACATTATTGTATCAACCCGACTGAAAACAATGTATCAATGTATATGTAACAGACAACTTTACAACTGTTGATGTGTCTTGCTGCTTTTAGATTGTGGACATCCTGAGAACATAAAAAATGGCACGGTTTATTATACCAATACAACTGTTAATGCAACGGTGATATATACGTGTGACATTGGTTATACATTAATCGGAGACAACACGACTGTATGTGATGTGAACGGTACATGGGTTGGTGATATTTCTGAATGTGAGATAGTAGGTAGGTAACTAACAGTTCATTGCTATTAAAATAACTGTCAATTGCATAACTATATTAAATGTTTTATGTCCGGTTTTCATTGTTTTACTAAAATCAATACACTTAGGAAAAAGGAGTTTTACAACTGTGAAACCTGTTTATTAATTCACCTGTCAATCAATTGCTATGTAGTTTGATACTATTCCATGACCTTGCGAATACGGTGAATTATTATTGAACAGGACAACGTAAAAAAACCGTAATAGTCACATTATTATGTTTTTATATTCACATATAAGAAAGTTGACTGTTAAATGAAATAGGTTAGAATACCAATGGAAATGATGGTGTATACTTACGGGCAGAATGTGTGCATATCATGCCTGAGATGAGTGAATTGCTAGTCATTCGAATATTTGCAAAAGTGCAAAGCGCAACGGTGGTGGCATATGTAAACATACAACAGTTTCTATTTACTAGCAGCATAACTTCATTTGAAGAGAATGATGAAATACTAGTGTGTTAAATAGCTGGGTTGGTGAAATTAATCATTATTCTTGCTACCAATGTTGTTTTCCGTAACGAAAACAATGTTTATGTATACGCTTTTTTAGTATTTGAAATAGTTCAATATAGTTCGGCCCTAGCTAAGCAGGCCAGTGTATAACTATAAACGGTATAGTATACCAAAAAGTGGTTATGTACACAGTATTTCACTACTATTCACAACTTACGTTTTGCTTAAAAAAATGGTATCAGTATATTCATTTAATGTGTGTCACAATATTATTAATTCCACTGTATAGAAGCGTTGAGAAGTGGACAATGAATTCGTCCGAAATTGGATTACATTTTGTTATTTTTCTTTCCTAGGGTCACTTTACTTGATGCATCTTATCTCTGGTTAAATATAGTTATCTGATACGTTTAACGTACATGTGTGAGATAATTGAACCATCTGTTGCTTGTAATTCGTTTTAAATAACAAGGTTTTGACATAGATTTCTTAAAATAACATTGTGACCAATTAGAAAAAATGTTCACTGTATAATATATATTTATACCAAATGGACATTTACTGTCATATCGACATTGTTACATCATTACAGTGACCGTTGTTGTTTCAGACTGTGGAAATCCTATTACTATAAAGAATGGCATGGTTAATAACACTAGTACAGTATTCAATGCAACTGCGGCATATACATGTGACATTGGTTATGAACTAATAGGAGAAAATATAACTACATGTGATTTGAATGGTGCATGGATTGGTGATATTCCGGAATGTCAGATAATCGGTATGAAATAGCGTTACGGTTATTTATAAGAGGAAAATCACATTATAGCACTAAACATTGACACATACATGTGACAATGTTAATGAACAAATCAGATACAAGATAACTCCATGTGATAAGCATTGTACATTGGCTGCTATTTCGGCATGTCAGAGAGTGGGTATACAATAGCATTTCTGTTTCTAATTATACTGTACCAACGTTATACACAACAGTGACAGACCGTCTCCGTTGATAAGTGGTTAAAGTGTCCCCTTTGACAGAGGGAGATCACGGTTCGATTCCCGGAGAGGTCACACGAAAGAATTTAAAAATGTTGTAAATGTTTCCCTCCTTTACCTGCTGCCTTGAGTTGATAGCATTTCGACTGATGCATTGTTGATAGAAATACAAGTAGCACTGGTAATTTACGCAGGGAACACCGTGATATAACTGAAGAAATGCTGAAATTTCAACTGTTTTACAACTGAAATGTTAAAAGCACAGTCATTCAAGCAAAAAAACACAACAATGATATGTGTCATTTACGAAAATCAGACAGCATAACTACGTATGGAGATTTGGTGATTAACCAACATGTCAGAGATTGCGTATGTTATGTAATTATTTAATGAGATAAGGTGTCACAACAATACACTAAACAGTCACATGCATAAACATATAATGATTGTTATTATCCAATAGAAGACAGCCTAGCTGCATGGTGAGATAAAGGTACCTGATTGTGTATTCATCAATACGTCCGATAGTTGATATGTTGAAATGTAAAGTATTTCTTGATTACCATATCATCCATGAAATTATGGCAATGTAGAGATACTATGATGTCAATGTAATTGAAATCAAGATGATAAAATATGATTTTCATTCCTTTCAAATCAGCACTCATTGTACTAGTGACATTATTGTATCAACCCGACTGAAAACAATGTATCAATGTATATGTAACAGACAACTGTACAACTGTTAATGTGTTTTGCTGCTTTTAGATTGTGGACATCCTGAGAACATAAAAAATGGCACGGTTTATTATACCAATACAACTGTTAATGCAACGGTGATATATACGTGTGACATTGGTTATACATTAATCGGAGACAACACGACTGTATGTGATGTGAACGGTACATGGGTTGGTAATAGTTCTGAATGTGAGATAGTGGGTAGGTAACTAACAGTTCATTGCTATTAAAATAACTGTCAATTGCATAACTATATTAAATGTTTTATGTCCGGTTTTCATTGTTTTACTAAAATCAATACACTTAGGAAAAAGGAGTTTTACAACTGTGAAACCTGTTTATTAATTCACCTGTCAATCAATTGCTATGTAGTTTGATACTATTCCATGACCTTGCGAATACGGTGAATTATTATTGAACAGGACAACGGAAAAAACCCGTAATAGTCACATTATTATGTTTTTATATTCACATATAAGAAAGTTGACTATTAAATGAAATAGGTTAGAATACCAATGGAAATGATGGTGCATACTTATGGGCAGAATGTGTGCATCTCATGCCTGAGATGAGTGAATTGCTAGTTCAAGCTTAACCGAGAACGGGGTTAGGAAGCTGATGTGTTATTTGTTTATGTAATCAGTGTCGGTCTCATTCGAATATTTGCAAAAGTGCAAAGCGCAACGGTGGTGGCATATGTCAACATACAACAGTTTCTATTTACTAGCAGCATAACTTCATTTGAAGAGAATGATGAAATACTAGTGTGTTAAATAGCTGGGTTGGTGAAATTAATCATTATTCTTGCTACCAATGTTGTTTTCCGTAAGAAAGCAATGGTTATGTATACGCTTTTTTAGTATTTGAAATAGTTCAATATAGTTCGGCCCTAGCTAAGCAGGCCAGTGTATAACTATAAACGGTATAGTATACCAAAAAAAGCGTAAATCCAACGGTGACATATACATATGACATTCATTATAACTTAATCGGAGACAACACGACTGTATGTGGTGTGAACAATACTTGGGTTTGTACGATAGTGGTTATGTACACAGTATTTCATTACTATTCACAACTTACGTTTTGCTAAAAAAAATGGTATCAGTATATTCATTTAATGTGTGTCACAATATTAATAATTCCACTGTATAGAAGCGTTGAGAAGTGGACAATGAATTCGTCCGAAATTGGATTACATTTTGTTATTTTTCTTTCCTAGGGTCACTTTACTTGATGCATTTTATCTCTGGTTAAATATAGTTATCTGATACGTTTTACATGTGTGAGATAATTGAACCATCTGTTGCTTGTAATTCGTTTTAAATAACAAGGTTTTGACATATATTTCTTAAAATAACATTGTGACCAATTAGAAAAAATGTTAAATGTATAATATATATTTATACCAAATGGACATTTACTGTCATATCGACATTGTTACATCATTACAGTGACCGTTGTTGTTTCAGACTGTGGACATCCTATTACTATAAAGAATGGCATGGTTAATTACACTAGTACAGTATTCAATGCAACTGCGGCATATACATGTGACATTGGTTATGAACTAATAGGAGAAAATATAACTACATGTGATTTGAATGGTACATGGATTGGTGATATTCCGGAATGTCAGATAATCGGTATGAAATAGCGTTACTGTTATTTATAAGAGGAAAATCACATTATAGCACTAAACAGTAACACATACATGTGACAATTTTAATGAACAAATCAGATACAAGATAACTCCATGTGATAAGCATGGTACATTGGCTGCTATTTCGGCATGTCAGAGATTGGGTATACAATAGCATTTCTGTTTCTAATTATACTGTACCAACGTTATACACAACAGTGATAGACCGTCTCCGTTGATAAGTGGTTAGAGTGTCCCCTTTGACAGTGGGAGATCACGGTTCGATTCCCGGAGAGGTCACACGAAAGAATTTAAAAATGTTGTAAATGTTTCCCTCCTTTACGTGCTGCCTTGTGTTGATAGCATTTCCACTGATGCATTGTTGATAGAAATACAAGTAGCACTGGTAATTTACGCAGGGAACGCCGTGATATAACTGAAGAAATGCTGAAAGGTGCGTAAAAAGCACAGTCATTCAAGCAAAAAAACACAACAATGATATGTGTCATTTACGAAAATCAGACAGCATAACTACGTATGGAGATTTGGTGATTAACCAACATGTCAGAGAGTGCGTATGTTATGTAATTATTTAATGAGATAAGGTGTCAAAACAATACACTAAACAGTCACATGCATAAAGATATAATGATTGTTATTATCCAACAGAAGACAGCCTAGCTACATGGTGAGATAAATGTACCTGATTGTGTATTCATCAATACGTCCGATAGTTGATATGTTGAAATGTAAAGTATTTCTTGATCACCATATCATCCATGAAATTATGGCAATGTAGAGATACTATGATGTCAATGTAATTGAAATCAAGATGATAAAATATGATTTTCATTCCTTTCAAATCAGCACTCATTGTACTAGTGACATTATTGTATCAACCCGACTGAAAACAATGTAGCAATGTATATGTAACAGACAACTTTACAACTGTTGATGTGTTTTGCTGCTTTTAGATTGTGGACATCCTGAGAACATAAACAATGGCACGGTTTATTATACCAATACAACTGTTAATGCAACGGTGATATATTCGTGTGACATTGGTTATACATTAATCGGAGACAACACGACTGTATGTGATGTGAACGGTACATGGGTTGGTGATATTTCTGAATGTGAGATAGTGGGTAGGTAACTAACAGTTCATTGCTATTAAAGTAACTGTCAATTGCATAACTATATTACATGTTTTATGTCCGGTTTTCATTGTTTTACTAAAATCAATACACTTAGGAAAAAGGAGTTTTACAACTGTGAAACCTGTTTATTAATTCACCTGTCAATCAATTGCTATGTCGTTTGATACTATTCCATGACCTGGCGAATACGGTGAATTATTATTGAACAGGACAACGGAAAAAAAACGTAATAGTCACATTATTATGTTTTTATATTCACATATAAGAAAGTTGACTGTTAAATGAAATAGGTTAGAATACCAATGGAAATGATGGTGCATACTTACGGGCAGAATGTGTGCATCTCATGCCTGAGATGAGTGAATTGCTAGTTCAAGCTTAACCGAGAACGGGGTTAGGAAGCTGATGTGTTATTTGTTTATGTAATCAGTTTCGGTCTCATTCGAATATTTGCAAAAGTGCAAAGCGCAACGGTGGTGGCATATGTAAACATACAACAGTTTCTATTTACTAGCAGCATAACTTCATTTGAAGATAATGATGAAATACTAGTGTGTTAAATAGCTGGGTTGGTGAAATTAATCATTATTCTTGCTACCAATGTTGTTTTCCGTAACGAAAGCAATGGTTATGTATACGCTTTTTTAGTATTTGTAATAGTTCAATATAGTTCGGCCCTAGCTAAGCAGGCTAGTGTATAACTATAAACGGTATAGTATACCAAAAAAGCGTAAATCCAACGGTGACATATACATATGACATTCATTATAACTTAATCGGAGACAACACGACTGTATGTGGTGTGAACAATACTTGGGTTTGTACGATAGTGGTTATGTTCACAGTATTTCACTACTATTCACAACTTAAGTTTTGCTAAAAAAAATGGTATCAGTATATTCATTTAATGTGTGTCACAATATTATTAATTCCACTGTATAGAAGCGTTGAGAAGTGGACACTGAATTCGTTCGAAAATGGATTACATTTTGTTATTTTTCTTTCCTAGGGTCACTTTACTTGATGCATCTTATCTCTGGTTAAATATAGTTATCTGATACGTTTAACATACATGTGTGAGACAATTGAACCATCTGTTGCTTGTAATTCGTTTTAAATAACAAGGTTTTGACTTTGATTTCTTAAAATAACATTGTGACCAATTAGAAAAAATGTTCACTGTATAATATATATTTATACCAAATGGACATTTACTGTCATATCGACATTGTTACATCATTACAGTGACCGTTGTTGTTTCAGACTGTGGAAATCCTATTACTATAAAGAATGGCATGGTTAATTACACTAGTACAGTATTCAATGCAACTGCGGCATATACATGTGACATTGGTTATGAACTAATAGGAGAGAATATAACTACATGTGATTTGAATGGTACATGGATTGGTGATATTCCGGAATGTCAGATAATCGGTATGAAATAGCGTTACTGTTATTTATAAGAGGAAAATCACATTATAGCACTAAACAGTAACACATACATGTGACAATTTTAATGAACAAATCAGATACAAGATAACTCCATGTGATAAGCATGGTACATTGGCTGCTATTTCGGCATGTCAGAGATTGGGTATACAATAGCATTTCTGTTTCTAATTATACTGTACCAACGTTATACACAACAGTGATAGACCGTCTCCGTTGATAAGTGGTTAGAGTGTCCCCTTTGACAGTGGGAGATCACGGTTCGATTCCCGGAGAGGTCACACGAAAGAATTTAAAAATGTTGTAAATGTTTCCCTCCTTTACGTGCTGCCTTGTGTTGATAGCATTTCCACTGATGCATTGTTGATAGAAATACAAGTAGCACTGGTAATTTACGCAGGGAACGCCGTGATATAACTGAAGAAATGCTGAAAGGTGCGTAAAAAGCACAGTCATTCAAGCAAAAAAACACAACAATGATATGTGTCATTTACGAAAATCAGACAGCATAACTACGTATGGAGATTTGGTGATTAACCAACATGTCAGAGAGTGCGTATGTTATGTAATTATTTAATGAGATAAGGTGTCAAAACAATACACTAAACAGTCACATGCATAAAGATATAATGATTGTTATTATCCAACAGAAGACAGCCTAGCTACATGGTGAGATAAATGTACCTGATTGTGTATTCATCAATACGTCCGATAGTTGATATGTTGAAATGTAAAGTATTTCTTGATCACCATATCATCCATGAAATTATGGCAATGTAGAGATACTATGATGTCAATGTAATTGAAATCAAGATAATAAAATATGATTTTCATTCCTTTCAAATCAGCACTCATTGTACTAGTAACATTATTGTATCAACCCGACTGAAAACAATGTAGCAATGTATATGTAACAGACAACTTTACAACTGTTGATGTGTTTTGCTGCTTTTAGATTGTGGACATCCTGAGAACATAAACAATGGCACGGTTTATTATACCAATACAACTGTTAATGCAACGGTGATATATTCGTGTGACATTGGTTATACATTAATCGGAGACAACACGACTGTATGTGATGTGAACGGTACATGGGTTGGTGATATTTCTGAATGTGAGGTAGTGGGTAGGTAACTAACAGTTCATTGCTATTAAAGTAACTGTCAATTGCATAACTATATTAAATGTTTTATGTCCGGTTTTCATTGTTTTACTAAAATCAATACACTTAGGAAAAAGGAGTTTTACAACTGTGAAACCTGTTTATTAATTCACCTGTCAATCAATTGCTGTGTCGTTTGATACTATTCCATGACCTGGCGAATACGGTGAATTATTATTGAACAGGACAACGGAAAAAACCCGTAATAGTCACATTATTATGTTTTTATATTCACATATAAGAAAGTTGACTGTTAAATGAAATAGGTTAGAATACCAATGGAAATGATGGTGCATACTTACGGGCAGAATGTGTGCATCTCATGCCTGAGATGAGTGAATTGCTAGTTCAAGCTTAACCGAGAACGGGGTTAGGAAGCTGATGTGTTATTTGTTTATGTAATCAGTTTCGGTCTCATTCGAATATTTGCAAAAGTGCAAAGCGCAACGGTGGTGGCATATGTAAACATACAACAGTTTCTATTTACTAGCAGCATAACTTCATTTGAAGAGAATGATGAAATACTAGTGTGTTAAATAGCTGGGTTGGTGAAATTAATCATTATTCTTGCTACCAATGTTGTTTTCCGTAACGAAAGCAATGGTTATGTATACGCTTTTTTAGTATTTGTAATAGTTCAATATAGTTCGGCCCTAGCTAAGCAGGCCAGTGTATAACTATAAACGGTATAGTATACCAAAAAAGCGTAAATCCAACGGTGACATATACATATGACATTCATTATAACTTAATCGGAGACAACACGACTGTATGTGGTGTGAACAATACTTGGGTTTGTACGATAGTGGTTATGTACACAGTATTTCACTACTATTCACAACTTAAGTTTTGCTAAAAAAAATGGTATCAGTATATTCATTTAATGTGTGTCACAATATTATTAATTCCACTGTATAGAAGCGTTGAGAAGTGGACACTGAATTCGTTCGAAAATGGATTACATTTTGTTATTTTTCTTTCCTAGGGTCACTTTACTTGATGCATCTTATCTCTGGTTAAATATAGTTATCTGATACGTTTAACATACATGTGTGAGACAATTGAACCATCTGTTGCTTGTAATTCGTTTTAAATAACAAGGTTTTGACTTTGATTTCTTAAAATAACATTGTGACCAATTAGAAAAAATGTTCACTGTATAATATATATTTATACCAAATGGACATTTACTGTCATATCGACATTGTTACATCATTACAGTGACCGTTGTTGTTTCAGACTGTGGAAATCCTATTACTATAAAGAATGGCATGGTTAATTACACTAGTACAGTATTCAATGCAACTGCGGCATATACATGTGACATTGGTTATGAACTAATAGGAGCAAATATAACTACATGTGATTTGAATGGTACATGGATTGGTGATATTCCGGAATGTCAGATAATCGGTATGAAATAGCGTTTCTGTTATTTATAAGAGGAAAATCACATTATAGCACTAAACAGTAACACATACATGTGACAATTTTAATGAACAAATCAGATACAAGATAACTCCATGTGATAAGCATGGTACATTGGCTGCTATTTCGGCATGTCAGAGATTGGGTATACAATAGCATTTCTGTTTCTAATTATACTGTACCAACGTTATACACAACAGTGATAGACCGTCTCCGTTGATAAGTGGTTAGAGTGTCCCCTTTGACAGTGGGAGATCACGGTTCGATTCCCGGAGAGGTCACACGAAAGAATTTAAAAATGTTGTAAATGTTTCCCTCCTTTACGTGCTGCCTTGTGTTGATAGCATTTCCACTGATGCATTGTTGATAGAAATACAAGTAGCACTGGTAATTTACGCAGGGAACGCCGTGATATAACTGAAGAAATGCTGAAAGGTGCGTAAAAAGCACAGTCATTCAAGCAAAAAAACACAACAATGATATGTGTCATTTACGAAAATCAGACAGCATAACTACGTATGGAGATTTGGTGATTAACCAACATGTCAGAGAGTGCGTATGTTATGTAATTATTTAATGAGATAAGGTGTCAAAACAATACACTAAACAGTCACATGCATAAAGATATAATGATTGTTATTATCCAACAGAAGACAGCCTAGCTACATGGTGAGATAAATGTACCTGATTGTGTATTCATCAATACGTCCGATAGTTGATATGTTGAAATGTAAAGTATTTCTTGATCACCATATCATCCATGAAATTATGGCAATGTAGAGATACTATGATGTCAATGTAATTGAAATCAAGATGATAAAATATGATTTTCATTCCTTTCAAATCAGCACTCATTGTACTAGTGACATTATTGTATCAACCCGACTGAAAACAATGTAGCAATGTATATGTAACAGACAACTTTACAACTGTTGATGTGTTTTGCTGCTTTTAGATTGTGGACATCCTGAGAACATAAACAATGGCACGGTTTATTATACCAATACAACTGTTAATGCAACGGTGATATATTCGTGTGACATTGGTTATACATTAATCGGAGACAACACGACTGTATGTGATGTGAACGGTACATGGGTTGGTGATATTTCTGAATGTGAGATAGTGGGTAGGTAACTAACAGTTCATTGCTATTAAAGTAACTGTCAATTGCATAACTATATTAAATGTTTTATGTCCGGTTTTCATTGTTTTACTAAAATCAATACACTTAGGAAAAAGGAGTTTTACAACTGTGAAACCTGTTTATTAATTCACCTGTCAATCAATTGCTATGTCGTTTGATACTATTCCATGACCTGGCGAATACGGTGAATTATTATTGAACAGGACAACGGAAAAAAAACGTAATAGTCACATTATTATGTTTTTATATTCACATATAAGAAAGTTGACTGTTAAATGAAATAGGTTAGAATACCAATGGAAATGATGGTGCATACTTACGGGCAGAATGTGTGCATCTCATGCCTGAGATGAGTGAATTGCTAGTTCAAGCTTAACCGAGAACGGGGTTAGGAAGCTGATGTGTTATTTGTTTATGTAATCAGTTTCGGTCTCATTCGAATATTTGCAAAAGTGCAAAGCGCAACGGTGGTGGCATATGTAAACATACAACAGTTTCTATTTACTAGCAGCATAACTTCATTTGAAGATAATGATGAAATACTAGTGTGTTAAATAGCTGGGTTGGTGAAATTAATCATTATTCTTGCTACCAATGTTGTTTTCCGTAACGAAAGCAATGGTTATGTATACGCTTTTTTAGTATTTGTAATAGTTCAATATAGTTCGGCCCTAGCTAAGCAGGCTAGTGTATAACTATAAACGGTATAGTATACCAAAAAAGCGTAAATCCAACGGTGACATATACATATGACATTCATTATAACTTAATCGGAGACAACACGACTGTATGTGGTGTGAACAATACTTGGGTTTGTACGATAGTGGTTATGTTCACAGTATTTCACTACTATTCACAACTTAAGTTTTGCTAAAAAAAATGGTATCAGTATATTCATTTAATGTGTGTCACAATATTATTAATTCCACTGTATAGAAGCGTTGAGAAGTGGACACTGAATTCGTTCGAAAATGGATTACATTTTGTTATTTTTCTTTCCTAGGGTCACTTTACTTGATGCATCTTATCTCTGGTTAAATATAGTTATCTGATACGTTTAACATACATGTGTGAGACAATTGAACCATCTGTTGCTTGTAATTCGTTTTAAATAACAAGGTTTTGACTTTGATTTCTTAAAATAACATTGTGACCAATTAGAAAAAATGTTCACTGTATAATATATATTTATACCAAATGGACATTTACTGTCATATCGACATTGTTACATCATTACAGTGACCGTTGTTGTTTCAGACTGTGGAAATCCTATTACTATAAAGAATGGCATGGTTAATTACACTAGTACAGTATTCAATGCAACTGCGGCATATACATGTGACATTGGTTATGAACTAATAGGAGAGAATATAACTACATGTGATTTGAATGGTACATGGATTGGTGATATTCCGGAATGTCAGATAATCGGTATGAAATAGCGTTACTGTTATTTATAAGAGGAAAATCACATTATAGCACTAAACAGTAACACATACATGTGACAATTTTAATGAACAAATCAGATACAAGATAACTCCATGTGATAAGCATGGTACATTGGCTGCTATTTCGGCATGTCAGAGATTGGGTATACAATAGCATTTCTGTTTCTAATTATACTGTACCAACGTTATACACAACAGTGATAGACCGTCTCCGTTGATAAGTGGTTAGAGTGTCCCCTTTGACAGTGGGAGATCACGGTTCGATTCCCGGAGAGGTCACACGAAAGAATTTAAAAATGTTGTAAATGTTTCCCTCCTTTACGTGCTGCCTTGTGTTGATAGCATTTCCACTGATGCATTGTTGATAGAAATACAAGTAGCACTGGTAATTTACGCAGGGAACGCCGTGATATAACTGAAGAAATGCTGAAAGGTGCGTAAAAAGCACAGTCATTCAAGCAAAAAAACACAACAATGATATGTGTCATTTACGAAAATCAGACAGCATAACTACGTATGGAGATTTGGTGATTAACCAACATGTCAGAGAGTGCGTATGTTATGTAATTATTTAATGAGATAAGGTGTCAAAACAATACACTAAACAGTCACATGCATAAAGATATAATGATTGTTATTATCCAACAGAAGACAGCCTAGCTACATGGTGAGATAAATGTACCTGATTGTGTATTCATCAATACGTCCGATAGTTGATATGTTGAAATGTAAAGTATTTCTTGATCACCATATCATCCATGAAATTATGGCAATGTAGAGATACTATGATGTCAATGTAATTGAAATCAAGATAATAAAATATGATTTTCATTCCTTTCAAATCAGCACTCATTGTACTAGTAACATTATTGTATCAACCCGACTGAAAACAATGTAGCAATGTATATGTAACAGACAACTTTACAACTGTTGATGTGTTTTGCTGCTTTTAGATTGTGGACATCCTGAGAACATAAACAATGGCACGGTTTATTATACCAATACAACTGTTAATGCAACGGTGATATATTCGTGTGACATTGGTTATACATTAATCGGAGACAACACGACTGTATGTGATGTGAACGGTACATGGGTTGGTGATATTTCTGAATGTGAGGTAGTGGGTAGGTAACTAACAGTTCATTGCTATTAAAGTAACTGTCAATTGCATAACTATATTAAATGTTTTATGTCCGGTTTTCATTGTTTTACTAAAATCAATACACTTAGGAAAAAGGAGTTTTACAACTGTGAAACCTGTTTATTAATTCACCTGTCAATCAATTGCTGTGTCGTTTGATACTATTCCATGACCTGGCGAATACGGTGAATTATTATTGAACAGGACAACGGAAAAAACCCGTAATAGTCACATTATTATGTTTTTATATTCACATATAAGAAAGTTGACTGTTAAATGAAATAGGTTAGAATACCAATGGAAATGATGGTGCATACTTACGGGCAGAATGTGTGCATCTCATGCCTGAGATGAGTGAATTGCTAGTTCAAGCTTAACCGAGAACGGGGTTAGGAAGCTGATGTGTTATTTGTTTATGTAATCAGTTTCGGTCTCATTCGAATATTTGCAAAAGTGCAAAGCGCAACGGTGGTGGCATATGTAAACATACAACAGTTTCTATTTACTAGCAGCATAACTTCATTTGAAGAGAATGATGAAATACTAGTGTGTTAAATAGCTGGGTTGGTGAAATTAATCATTATTCTTGCTACCAATGTTGTTTTCCGTAACGAAAGCAATGGTTATGTATACGCTTTTTTAGTATTTGTAATAGTTCAATATAGTTCGGCCCTAGCTAAGCAGGCCAGTGTATAACTATAAACGGTATAGTATACCAAAAAAGCGTAAATCCAACGGTGACATATACATATGACATTCATTATAACTTAATCGGAGACAACACGACTGTATGTGGTGTGAACAATACTTGGGTTTGTACGATAGTGGTTATGTACACAGTATTTCACTACTATTCACAACTTAAGTTTTGCTAAAAAAAATGGTATCAGTATATTCATTTAATGTGTGTCACAATATTATTAATTCCACTGTATAGAAGCGTTGAGAAGTGGACACTGAATTCGTTCGAAAATGGATTACATTTTGTTATTTTTCTTTCCTAGGGTCACTTTACTTGATGCATCTTATCTCTGGTTAAATATAGTTATCTGATACGTTTAACATACATGTGTGAGACAATTGAACCATCTGTTGCTTGTAATTCGTTTTAAATAACAAGGTTTTGACTTTGATTTCTTAAAATAACATTGTGACCAATTAGAAAAAATGTTCACTGTATAATATATATTTATACCAAATGGACATTTACTGTCATATCGACATTGTTACATCATTACAGTGACCGTTGTTGTTTCAGACTGTGGAAATCCTATTACTATAAAGAATGGCATGGTTAATTACACTAGTACAGTATTCAATGCAACTGCGGCATATACATGTGACATTGGTTATGAACTAATAGGAGCAAATATAACTACATGTGATTTGAATGGTACATGGATTGGTGATATTCCGGAATGTCAGATAATCGGTATGAAATAGCGTTTCTGTTATTTATAAGAGGAAAATCACATTATAGCACTAAACAGTAACACATACATGTGACAATTTTAATGAACAAATCAGATACAAGATAACTCCATGTGATAAGCATGGTACATTGGCTGCTATTTCGGCATGTCAGAGATTGGGTATACAATAGCATTTCTGTTTCTAATTATACTGTACCAACGTTATACACAACAGTGATAGACCGTCTCCGTTGATAAGTGGTTAGAGTGTCCCCTTTGACAGTGGGAGATCACGGTTTGATTCCCGGAGAGGTCACACGAAAGAATTTAAAAATGTTGTAAATGTTTCCCTCCTTTACGTGCTGCCTTGTGTTGATAGCATTTCCACTGATGCATTGTTGATAGAAATACAAGTAGCACTGGTAATTTACGCAGGGAACGCCGTGATATAACTGAAGAAATGCTGAAAGGTGCGTAAAAAGCACAGTCATTCAAGCAAAAAAACACAACAATGATATGTGTCATTTACGAAAATCAGACAGCATAACTACGTATGGAGATTTGGTGATTAACCAACATGTCAGAGAGTGCGTATGTTATGTAATTATTTAATGAGATAAGGTGTCAAAACAATACACTAAACAGTCACATGCATAAAGATATAATGATTGTTATTATCCAACAGAAGACAGCCTAGCTACATGGTGAGATAAATGTACCTGATTGTGTATTCATCAATACGTCCGATAGTTGATATGTTGAAATGTAAAGTATTTCTTGATCACCATATCATCCATGAAATTATGGCAATGTAGAGATACTATGATGTCAATGTAATTGAAATCAAGATGATAAAATATGATTTTCATTCCTTTCAAATCAGCACTCATTGTACTAGTGACATTATTGTATCAACCCGACTGAAAACAATGTAGCAATGTATATGTAACAGACAACTTTACAACTGTTGATGTGTTTTGCTGCTTTTAGATTGTGGACATCCTGAGAACATAAACAATGGCACGGTTTATTATACCAATACAACTGTTAATGCAACGGTGATATATTCGTGTGACATTGGTTATACATTAATCGGAGACAACACGACTGTATGTGATGTGAACGGTACATGGGTTGGTGATATTTCTGAATGTGAGATAGTGGGTAGGTAACTAACAGTTCATTGCTATTAAAGTAACTGTCAATTGCATAACTATATTAAATGCTTTATGTCCGGTTTTCATTGTTTTACTAAAATCAATACACTTAGGAAAAAGGAGTTTTACAACTGTGAAACCTGTTTATTAATTCACCTGTCAATCAATTGCTATGTCGTTTGATACTATTCCATGACCTGGCGAATACGGTGAATTATTATTGAACAGGACAACGGAAAAAACCCGTAATAGTCACATTATTATGTTTTTATATTCACATATAAGAAAGTTGACTGTTAAATGAAATAGGTTAGAATACCAATGGAAATGATGGTGCATACTTACGGGCAGAATGTGTGCATCTCATGCCTGAGATGAGTGAATTGCTAGTTCAAGCTTAACCGAGAACGGGGTTAGGAAGCTGATGTGTTATTTGTTTATGTAATCAGTTTCGGTCTCATTCGAATATTTGCAAAAGTGCAAAGCGCAACGGTGGTGGCATATGTAAACATACAACAGTTTCTATTTACTAGCAGCATAACTTCATTTGAAGAGAATGATGAAATACTAGTGTGTTAAATAGCTGGGTTGGTGAAATTAATCATTATTCTTGCTACCAATGTTGTTTTCCGTAACGAAAGCAATGGTTATGTATACGCTTTTTTAGTATTTGTAATAGTTCAATATAGTTCGGCCCTAGCTAAGCAGGCCAGTGTATAACTATAAACGGTATAGTATACCAAAAAAGCGTAAATCCAACGGTGACATATACATATGACATTCATTATAACTTAATCGGAGACAACACGACTGTATGTGGTGTGAACAATACTTGGGTTTTTACGATAGTGGTTATGTACACAGTATTTCACTACTATTCACAACTTAAGTTTTGCTAAAAAAAATGGTATCAGTATATTCATTTAATGTGTGTCACAATATTATTAATTCCACTGTATAGAAGCGTTGAGAAGTGGACACTGAATTCGTTCGAAAATGGATTACATTTTCTTATTTTTCTTTCCTAGGGTCACTTTACTTGATGCATCTTATCTCTGGTTAAATATAGTTATCTGATACGTTTAACATACATGTGTGAGACAATTGAACCATCTGTTGCTTGTAATTCGTTTTAAATAACAAGGTTTTGACTTTGATTTCTTAAAATAACATTGTGACCAATTAGAAAAAATGTTCACTGTATAATATATATTTATACCAAATGGACATTTACTGTCATATCGACATTGTTACATCATTACAGTGACCGTTGTTGTTTCAGACTGTGGAAATCCTATTACTATAAAGAATGGCATGGTTAATTACACTAGTACAGTATTCAATGCAACTGCGGCATATACATGTGACATTGGTTATGAACTAATAGGAGAAAATATAACTACATGTGATTTGAATGGTACATGGATTGGTGATATTCCGGAATGTCAGATAATCGGTATGAAATAGCGTTACTGTTATTTATAAGAGGAAAATCACATTATAGCACTAAACAGTAACACATACATGTGACAATTTTAATGAACAAATCAGATACAAGATAACTCCATGTGATAAGCATGGTACATTGGCTGCTATTTCGGCATGTCAGAGATTGGGTATACAATAGCATTTCTGTTTCTAATTATACTGTACCAACGTTATACACAACAGTGATAGACCGTCTCCGTTGATAAGTGGTTAGAGTGTCCCCTTTGACAGTGGGAGATCACGGTTCGATTCCCGGAGAGGTCACACGAAAGAATTTAAAAATGTTGTAAATGTTTCCCTCCTTTACGTGCTGCCTTGTGTTGATAGCATTTCCACTGATGCATTGTTGATAGAAATACAAGTAGCACTGGTAATTTACGCAGGGAACGCCGTGATATAACTGAAGAAATGCTGAAAGGTGCGTAAAAAGCACAGTCATTCAAGCAAAAAAACACAACAATGATATGTGTCATTTACGAAAATCAGACAGCATAACTACGTATGGAGATTTGGGGATTAACCAACATGTCAGAGAGTGCGTATGTTATGTAATTATTTAATGAGATAAGGTGTCAAAACAATACACTAAACAGTCACATGCATAAAGATATAATGATTGTTATTATCCAACAGAAGACAGCCTAGCTACATGGTGAGATAAATGTACCTGATTGTGTATTCATCAATACGTCCGATAGTTGATATGTTGAAATGTAAAGTATTTCTTGATCACCATATCATCCATGAAATTATGGCAATGTAGAGATACTATGATGTCAATGTAATTGAAATCAAGATAATAAAATATGATTTTCATTCCTTTCAAATCAGCACTCATTGTACTAGTAACATTATTGTATCAACCCGACTGAAAACAATGTAGCAATGTATATGTAACAGACAACTTTACAACTGTTGATGTGTTTTGCTGCTTTTAGATTGTGGACATCCTGAGAACATAAACAATGGCACGGTTTATTATACCAATACAACTGTTAATGCAACGGTGATATATTCGTGTGACATTGGTTATACATTAATCGGAGACAACACGACTGTATGTGATGTGAACGGTACATGGGTTGGTGATATTTCTGAATGTGAGGTAGTGGGTAGGTAACTAACAGTTCATTGCTATTAAAGTAACTGTCAATTGCATAACTATATTAAATGTTTTATGTCCGGTTTTCATTGTTTTACTAAAATCAATACACTTAGGAAAAAGGAGTTTTACAACTGTGAAACCTGTTTATTAATTCACCTGTCAATCAATTGCTATGTCGTTTGATACTATTCCATGACCTGGCGAATACGGTGAATTATTATTGAACAGGACAACGGAAAAAACCCGTAATAGTCACATTATTATGTTTTTATATTCACATATAAGAAAGTTGACTGTTAAATGAAATAGGTTAGAATACCAATGGAAATGATGGTGCATACTTACGGGCAGAATGTGTGCATCTCATGCCTGAGATGAGTGAATTGCTAGTTCAAGCTTAACCGAGAACGGGGTTAGGAAGCTGATGTGTTATTTGTTTATGTAATCAGTTTCGGTCTCATTCGAATATTTGCAAAAGTGCAAAGCGCAACGGTGGTGGCATATGTAAACATACAACAGTTTCTATTTACTAGCAGCATAACTTCATTTGAAGAGAATGATGAAATACTAGTGTGTTAAATAGCTGGGTTGGTGAAATTAATCATTATTCTTGCTACCAATGTTGTTTTCCGTAACGAAAGCAATGGTTATGTATACGCTTTTTTAGTATTTGTAATAGTTCAATATAGTTCGGCCCTAGCTAAGCAGGCCAGTGTATAACTATAAACGGTATAGTATACCAAAAAAGCGTAAATCCAACGGTGACATATACATATGACATTCATTATAACTTAATCGGAGACAACACGACTGTATGTGGTGTGAACAATACTTGGGTTTGTACGATAGTGGTTATGTACACAGTATTTCACTACTATTCACAACTTAAGTTTTGCTAAAAAAAATGGTATCAGTATATTCATTTAATGTGTGTCACAATATTATTAATTCCACTGTATAGAAGCGTTGAGAAGTGGACACTGAATTCGTTCGAAAATGGATTACATTTTGTTATTTTTCTTTCCTAGGGTCACTTTACTTGATGCATCTTATCTCTGGTTAAATATAGTTATCTGATACGTTTAACATACATGTGTGAGACAATTGAACCATCTGTTGCTTGTAATTCGTTTTAAATAACAAGGTTTTGACTTTGATTTCTTAAAATAACATTGTGACCAATTAGAAAAAATGTTCACTGTATAATATATATTTATACCAAATGGACATTTACTGTCATATCGACATTGTTACATCATTACAGTGACCGTTGTTGTTTCAGACTGTGGAAATCCTATTACTATAAAGAATGGCATGGTTAATTACACTAGTACAGTATTCAATGCAACTGCGGCATATACATGTGACATTGGTTATGAACTAATAGGAGCAAATATAACTACATGTGATTTGAATGGTACATGGATTGATGATATTCCGGAATGTCAGATAATCGGTATGAAATAGCGTTTCTGTTATTTATAAGAGGAAAATCACATTATAGCACTAAACAGTAACACATACATGTGACAATTTTAATGAACAAATCAGATACAAGATAACTCCATGTGATAAGCATGGTACATTGGCTGCTATTTCGGCATGTCAGAGATTGGGTATACAATAGCATTTCTGTTTCTAATTATACTGTACCAACGTTATACACAACAGTGATAGACCGTCTCCGTTGATAAGTGGTTAGAGTGTCCCCTTTGACAGTGGGAGATCACGGTTTGATTCCCGGAGAGGTCACACGAAAGAATTTAAAAATGTTGTAAATGTTTCCCTCCTTTACGTGCTGCCTTGTGTTGATAGCATTTCCACTGATGCATTGTTGATAGAAATACAAGTAGCACTGGTAATTTACGCAGGGAACGCCGTGATATAACTGAAGAAATGCTGAAAGGTGCGTAAAAAGCACAGTCATTCAAGCAAAAAAACACAACAATGATATGTGTCATTTACGAAAATCAGACAGCATAACTACGTATGGAGATTTGGTGATTAACCAACATGTCAGAGAGTGCGTATGTTATGTAATTATTTAATGAGATAAGGTGTCAAAACAATACACTAAACAGTCACATGCATAAAGATATAATGATTGTTATTATCCAACAGAAGACAGCCTAGCTACATGGTGAGATAAATGTACCTGATTGTGTATTCATCAATACGTCCGATAGTTGATATGTTGAAATGTAAAGTATTTCTTGATCACCATATCATCCATGAAATTATGGCAATGTAGAGATACTATGATGTCAATGTAATTGAAATCAAGATGATAAAATATGATTTTCATTCCTTTCAAATCAGCACTCATTGTACTAGTGACATTATTGTATCAACCCGACTGAAAACAATGTAGCAATGTATATGTAACAGACAACTTTACAACTGTTGATGTGTTTTGCTGCTTTTAGATTGTGGACATCCTGAGAACATAAACAATGGCACGGTTTATTATACCAATACAACTGTTAATGCAACGGTGATATATTCGTGTGACATTGGTTATACATTAATCGGAGACAACACGACTGTATGTGATGTGAACGGTACATGGGTTGGTGATATTTCTGAATGTGAGATAGTGGGTAGGTAACTAACAGTTCATTGCTATTAAAGTAACTGTCAATTGCATAACTATATTAAATGCTTTATGTCCGGTTTTCATTGTTTTACTAAAATCAATACACTTAGGAAAAAGGAGTTTTACAACTGTGAAACCTGTTTATTAATTCACCTGTCAATCAATTGCTATGTCGTTTGATACTATTCCATGACCTGGCGAATACGGTGAATTATTATTGAACAGGACAACGGAAAAAACCCGTAATAGTCACATTATTATGTTTTTATATTCACATATAAGAAAGTTGACTGTTAAATGAAATAGGTTAGAATACCAATGGAAATGATGGTGCATACTTACGGGCAGAATGTGTGCATCTCATGCCTGAGATGAGTGAATTGCTAGTTCAAGCTTAACCGAGAACGGGGTTAGGAAGCTGATGTGTTATTTGTTTATGTAATCAGTTTCGGTCTCATTCGAATATTTGCAAAAGTGCAAAGCGCAACGGTGGTGGCATATGTAAACATACAACAGTTTCTATTTACTAGCAGCATAACTTCATTTGAAGAGAATGATGAAATACTAGTGTGTTAAATAGCTGGGTTGGTGAAATTAATCATTATTCTTGCTACCAATGTTGTTTTCCGTAACGAAAGCAATGGTTATGTATACGCTTTTTTAGTATTTGTAATAGTTCAATATAGTTCGGCCCTAGCTAAGCAGGCCAGTGTATAACTATAAACGGTATAGTATACCAAAAAAGCGTAAATCCAACGGTGACATATACATATGACATTCATTATAACTTAATCGGAGACAACACGACTGTATGTGGTGTGAACAATACTTGGGTTTTTACGATAGTGGTTATGTACACAGTATTTCACTACTATTCACAACTTAAGTTTTGCTAAAAAAAATGGTATCAGTATATTCATTTAATGTGTGTCACAATATTATTAATTCCACTGTATAGAAGCGTTGAGAAGTGGACACTGAATTCGTTCGAAAATGGATTACATTTTGTTATTTTTCTTTCCTAGGGTCACTTTACTTGATGCATCTTATCTCTGGTTAAATATAGTTATCTGATACGTTTAACATACATGTGTGAGACAATTGAACCATCTGTTGCTTGTAATTCGTTTTAAATAACAAGGTTTTGACTTTGATTTCTTAAAATAACATTGTGACCAATTAGAAAAAATGTTCACTGTATAATATATATTTATACCAAATTGTTCACTGTATAATAATATATATTTATACCAAATGGACATTTACTGTCATATCGACATTGTTACATCATTACAGTGACCGTTGTTGCTTTTCAGACTGTGGAAATCCTATTACTATAAAGAATGGCATGGTTAATTACACTAGTACAGTATTCAATGCAACTGCGGCATATACATGTGACATTGGTTATGAACTAATAGGAGAAAATATAACTACATGTGATTTGAATGGTACATGGATTTGGTGATATTCCGGAATGTCAGATAAATCGGTATGAAAATAGCGTCTTACTGTTATTTATAAGAGGAAAATCACATTATATGCACTAAACAGTAACACATACATGTGACAATTTTAAATGAACAAATCAGATACAAGATAACTCCATGTGATAAAGCATGGTACATTGGCCTGCTATTTCGGCATGTCAGAGATTGGGTATACAATAGCATTTCTGATTTCTAATTATACTGTACCAACGTTATACACAACCAGTGATAGACCGTCTCCGTTGATAAGTGGTTTAGAGTGTCCCCTTTGACAGTGGGAGATCACGGTTCGATTCCCGGAGAGGTCACACGAAAGAATTTAAAAAATGTTGTAAATGTTTCCCTCCTTTACGTGCTGCCCTTTGTGTTGATAGCATTTCCACTGATGCATTGTTGATAGAAATACAAGTAGCACTGGTAATTTACGCAGGGAACGCCGTGATATAAACTGAAGAAATGCTGAAAGGGTGCGTAAAAAGCACAGTCATTCAAAGCAAAAAAAACACAACAATGATATGTGTCATTTACGAAAATCAGACAGCATAACTACGTATGGAGATTTGGGGATTAACCAACATGTCAGAGAGTGCGTATGTTATGTAATTATTTAATGAGATAAGGTGTCAAAACAATACACTAAACAGTCACATGCATAAAGATATAATGATTGTTATTATCCAACAGAAGACAGCCTAGCTACATGGTGAGATAAATGTACCTGATTGTGTATTTCATCAATACGTCCGATAGTTGAATATGTTGAAATGTAAAGTATTTCTTGATCACCATATCATCCATGAAAATTATGGCAATGTAGAGATACTATGATGTCAATGTAATTGAAATCAAGATGATAAAATATGATTTTCATTCCTTTCAAATCAGCACTCATTGTACTAGTAACATTATTGTATCAACCCGACTGAAAACAATGTAGCAATGTATAATGTAACAGACAACTTTACAACTGTTTGATGTGTTTTTGCTGCTTTTAGATTGTGAGCATCCTGAGAACATAAACAATGGCACGGTTTATTATACCAATACAACTGTTAATGCAAACGGTGATATATTCGTGTGACAATTGGTTATACATTAATCGGAGACAACACGACTGTATGTGATGTGAACGGTACATGGGGTTGGTGATATTTCTGAATGTGAGGTAGTGGGTAGGTAAACTAATCAGTTCATTGCTATTAAAGTAACTGTCAATTGCATAACTATATTAAATGTTTTATGTCCCGGTTTTTCATTGTTTTACTAAAAATCAATACACTTAGGAAAAAAGGAACGCAACGGTGGTGGCATATGTAAACATACAACAGTTTCTATTTACCTAGCAGCATAACTTCATTTGAAGAGAATGATGAAATACTAGTGTGTGTTAAATAGGCTGGGTTGGTGAAATTAATCATTATTCTTGCTAACCAATGTTGTTTTCCGTAACGAAAGCAATGGTTATGTATACGCTTTTTTTAGTATTTGTAATAGTTCAATATAGTTCGGCCCTAGCTAAGCAGGCCAGTGTATAACTATAAACGGTATAGTATACCAAAAAAAGCGTAAATCCAACGGTGACATATATACATATGACATTCA